>JASTWL010000881.1:0-69312 GCA_035220575.1 Temnothorax rugatulus | reverse complement strand
GGGGTAGTGAATTTATTAATTTTTTTGGATACGATTCCGTGTTTTATTTTAAAATTGTGAATCCACTTTGATGAAGCCGTGAAAAGTTCTCGAGGTAGTTTTACTTCATTTCTTGCATTTAAAGCCCATCTCTTAATATCAATATCATGAATTGGTATTAACTTCAAATGTGCATTTTGAAACTGTTTCATGACATATTTGCTAATTTCCAATAATTTTTCGTTTCTTGTGCCACCTTCTTTTACTTGCTTTTCCCATCTATATAACATTGTAATATTTTGAACTTTTTTAAATTTACTTCGTACACATTCAAATGTTAAATTTTTCTTTGTACCAGAATGCCAATATTGAACAGCTTTTTCTTTATATTCGAAATCTATCATGCTTTTAACTTTTTTATTATCATTAATAATCTCGTTATAATCATCATGGAAATCTTCTTCAATTGCATGGATTTCAGGAAACGCAGTATTATCTTCGCAACATAAAGTGGTATAACTTTCAAATATCAAGGCAGAATCAATGGAGTCTTTAATTAAAGATTTGCCTTTATTGTGCTTTCGAGGGGACCGATAGTCTCGCTTGTCCCTGTGTTACTGCCGCATTCCGTCGCCAGGCGAGCGCTCCCCACTCCTTGGCTCGCGCCTTTTGTTTACACGAGATGCCCCGGGCCCATTTCTACTATTCGCTTTCCAGGACATATATGTTCGAATCATTCGCAAATCTTATTGTACATTTGATACATCAGTGGCCTATTCATCCAAATCTGTAATCGCTTATTTAGAAAAATATTCGTAAAATTGAGTAAATATTGTTTCATATTCATATTCACATTCACACTCACATTCACATTCACATCCTCTGCAGTCCATATTTCAAAGAAGAAAGTTTCTCGGACAATCGCGTTGGTCGTTAAGGGTTTCAACGGTGTTCTAATCTCGATTAAATTAATTTAAAAATCAGTAAACACCTTAAGCTCACCAATTACATATTTTTATACCGAATACGTATACAAAAAAATGACGATGAATGTAAGAAACATTTTAAAATTGTTACAAGAAGCTTTTAATTATCCACAATATAATATTGATTCAGCTATTAATGATGATGAGAGAGCTTTTGCGTCACAATTGGAGAATATAATTAAAGACTCCATTGATTCTGCCTTGATATTTGAAAGTTATACCACTTTGTGTTGCGAAGATAATACTGTGTTTCCTGAAATCCATGCAATTGAAGAAGATTTCCATGATGATTATAACGAGATTATTAATAATAATAAAAAAGTTAAAAGCATGATAGATTTCGAATATAAAGAAAAAGCTGTTCAATATTGGCATTCTGGTACAAAGAAAAATTTAACATTTGAATGTGTACGAAGTAAATTTAAAAAAGTTCAAAATATTACAATGTTATATAGATGGGAAAAGCAAGTAAAAGAAGGTGGCACAAGAAACGAAAAATTATTGGAAATTAGCAAATATGTCATGAAACAGTTTCAAAATGCACATTTGAAGTTAATACCAATTCATGATATTGATATTAAGAGATGGGCTTTAAATGCAAGAAATGAAGTAAAACTACCTCGAGAACTTTTCACGGCTTCATCAAAGTGGATTCACAATTTTAAAATAAAACACGGAATCGTATCCAAAAAAATTAATAAATTCACTACCCAAACGCTCTTATCAAAGAAAGGTGATTTAGTACAAGAAGCAAATCAATTTGTATCCAAAATTAGGGAGCAAATCTCATTATTAGGAGCTGACAATGTTTATAATTCAGATCAGTCTGGTTTTAATTATGAATCACATGCAGGACGAACATTATCTATTAAAGGAACAGCAAAAGTTGAATGTTTAACACAATCGAAGAATTCATTAACACATAGCTATACCATACAACCGATTGTATCAGCTAGTGGATTACTCAAGTCGCCTTTATTTATTGTTTTACAAGAAACGGGTGGGCAGTTCGGACCTGTTGTTGAAATGAACATATATAAAGCAGAAAATATTGTCGTAGTACCTTCAAAATCTGGGAAATTATCATCTGACCTGGCAGTTCAATGGTACAAAGATATTTACTTATCTGTGGTTGATAAACAATCGGTTTTATGTTTAGATTCGTGGACAGGACAAACAAAGAAATATTTTGACAACGTTTGTCTAGAAGGCAAAGATGTCAATATTTTTACAATTCCTGCTGGGACAACTGGTATGATTCAACCCCTAGATGTTTATGGTTTCAGACGATGGAAAAATTTTTTAAAACATTTTTCAGATCTGGTAATTTTGTATGGCTTTGATGTCAATTTACATGCAAGAAACAATGTATTAAAACTTCAGTCGCTGATTCATAACCAGTTTTCTTCAGCCAGATTTGTAAACATGTTTAAATATGCATGGTATAAAAGTGGGTATATTCAAGAAAAACCACCTAAATGCAAGACTCCTGTCCAATACTGTTTTGAAAATTGTGATACATCCTGCAAGTATTGTGAAGATAATGCTTTAATTAGGTGCGCTTGGTGTACACATTATATATGTTTTACTCACTTTTTTGATCCCAGCAATCAAAGCGTCCCTCATTATTGTAAAGACTATAAAGAATAGCCATTAATTAATATCACTAAAGTTACTTATAATGTAACATTTAATTAATTAAAGTTTGTTTAAAATTGTTAAAATACAAATATAAAAATTAAAAAACAACATACAAATAAAAACACAAAAAAATTACAAAACAATAAACAAATAAAAAAAAACAAAAAACAAAAAACAAAAAAAAAACAAAAAAATAAAATGGGATCTACGCGGCCACGTCCCCGTCGTGATCCTGGGTAATGCTAAGGGCCGCGATCCTGGTTTCTTACTCTTATTAAGGGTAGGTTTTCCCTCACCCCCTTATAGAATTGAAGGGTTGATCAGACTAATTTGTAAATATTAATTAATTTGACGATAAATAAAACTGTTTACCATTATTTCGGGATAAATTTAAATGTTACGTAAGAAATTCGATAAAAGAGTGGTCACCCTTAAATCCTCAAACAGTCTCACTTTTGTTTTGGATGCGAGTGTAACATATATTTTTTTCAAAATTTTTGAATGAAATTTGCAATTATCTGGGCATTTTTTAAATTTTTGTTTCAAATACAGGGGGTGGTTTACCCCCTAAAAATGATCGAACCGAGTCGAAAATTTTTCATTTTTCATATCTCTTGATAATGCAACTATTTTATTTGGTTCGGGCCGAAAATACTGAATCCTTATATACAAAACAATTAAATCGATACCCATAAATTCAAAGGGGTGTTTCACACCCTAAATATGGTTTTCCGCCGATAAAAAAAAATACGTATGTCTTATTTTTACGTCTACTAAAACATATTAAAAAATTATCCAAATCGGCGATTTACACTTGGGTAGTGTTACTGTTAGTAACAACGGACGCGTCAGATTACGCCATCGGAGCTGTGCTCTCACAGGGGACAGTAGGTCAAGACCGACCGATCGCGTACGCGAGCCGAGTATTATGCAAGGCAGAGCAAAACTACAATACAACTGAGAAGGAGTTATTAGCCATCGTGTGGGCGGTTAAACATTTCCGGCCCTATTTATATGGTGTCAAATTCAAGATAATAACCGATCACAAACCACTGATCTGGCTATTTAATGTAACCGACCCCGGCTCGAGATTGATCCGATGGAGGCTCAAGCTGGAGGAGTATGATTACGAGATAATACATAAAACGGGAAAAAATAATGTGAACGCCGACGCGCTAAGTCGAAACCCGATAGCGGAGACACCGGCTATGCACCTGACGCGGCAAGAAGATGACACCTCAAAGGAATATTCGGAAGAAGAAAAGCGACAGATACTCTATGAATATCACGACTCACCTACAGGAGGACACCAGGGAGTCGCGCGTACATTGAACCGGATCCGGTTACAGCACAACTGGAGCGGCATGGTAAAAGAGATACAGGCATACATAAGCAAATGCGAATACTGTCAGAAAAATAAATTAAGCCGAAAAACGAAAATGCCGTTGACCATTACAGACACACCCTAGCGACCATTTGAGAAATGTGCGCTCGACATCGTAGGACCACTGACTATTACAAATAACGGAAATAAATACATCTTGACATTTCAAGATAACCTAACGAAATTCAGCAAGGCGATACCGGTGGAAAACCAAGAGGCAAACACAGTCGCCAAAGCTTTCGTTACGAAAGTAGTCTTGGAACACGGGATACCGGAGAAAATTCTCACGGACCAAGGCACGAATTTCACAAGTGAAATGTTCAAAAATACGTGCAAACTACTAAAAATCGAGAAGATTCAGACGACAGCATACCATCCGGAAAGTAATGGAGCGTTAGAAAGATCGCATCGTACTTTAGCGGAATACCTGAGGCATTTTATAAACGAAGACCAAACCGACTGGGATGAATGGATACCATACGCAATGTTCACCTACAACACAACGCCTCATACTACGACAGGTTTCACGCCGTTCGAATTAGTCTACGGACATCAAGCGAACCTACCGACAGCACTATCAAAGCCTCCAAAATTGACGTACTCGTACGAGGATTACGCGCAAGAATTGCGAGAACGAATTCGCGCAACGAATCAAGTTGCGAGAGAGCATACCAAGGAGGAAAAAATAAAAGCAAAACAACAATTCGATAGAAAATGTAACAAAGAAACATTTAGAGTAGGTGACAAGGTACTGTTGCACGACGAAACTGTGCGACGGGGACGATCGAAAAAACTCGAATCGCAATGGGTAGGACCATACGTTATCGTGGAAAAACACAGCGACGTAAACTACACCATCAAAATAAAACGCAAGACGATACGCGTACATGCAAATCGGCTAAAAGCGTTTATCGAGGAATAAGGCTCACGAACAAACGGAACACTAAGCATTAGAAATAAGTAAGATAGAATAAAAATAGTAAAAGCATGTAGAGAATAGATAAAAATACGCAAAGCCTACCTTACTCAAGACGGGGAGCACCATGCCCCCGCCCGGCGAAGAGAGGCGGGCGTACGACGCCAAACGGCGCGCGATCCTGGAGGCCAGGAGCCCGAAAGCGCCACCGCGGAACACGGGGACCCGGCAGAGGAGCGGTCAAGGCCGGATCGCCCGCCAAAACACGAGGAATCGGAGGATCAGATATTGTCAAGTTTTCGATATGAAGAGTAGGCCCATTCTCCTCCTCCTCTTCACCAGCTCGGAGTTTCTCAGGTTTTACCACAGCCAAAAACGGCACGAAATGTTCGAGAGGAGCCATTCCCACAAAATTCACAATAACGAATCTCACAAAACGTTACGCGACCAGTAACAGACGCAGACTGAAGCGACGCATAAAGCAAAATAAAAATTGAAATCCGTGGAAAGCCACGGTCAGCAAAAAAAAAAAAAAAAAAAAAAAAAAAAAAAGGCAGAAAGAGGAAGCAGTAAAATGAATAAATAAAACTTACAATTAATCAATACGGGGAAGACTATACCCCCGACCAGTCAACAGACGGAAACGGAGCTCAGCCAGTAGCAGAAATAACGCCATGGTATCAGGCGGCGTACGTTGATCACGATCCGCTAAAAATTCGCGCATGCCAGCACGGAAACGCACACGAGAACGAGTAAAGCCCGGAGTATCCGACCGGGCGGGCACCACCAAAAGCGGACCATCAGCCTCCACAGCCTCCTCATTCGGGTCCACAGCCTCAGCACGGACGGGCACGTACTCAAGCGGAGGCATTTTTAGAAACTAAGACGTACGAAACTAATGACAGACTCGGACTGAAGCATTCCGTCAAACGAAATAAAAGTAAAATTCGAGAAAGACCGCGGTCAGCAAAAGATAGACTCCAAGAAAGCATTCCGATTACAGGATACCCATCATCGTGTTACACCTCGCGGGAGAAATGACACCCGAGCCGATACCGCCGTACGAGGTGACATCATTTAGCGACGAACCAGGAATCTACTTCGAAAAAATCGGAACCATGCAGCTGAAAGAGGCAACTTGGAAATTAGCAATCAGAATTGATGTCGCAGCATTCGGAGTGAGGTACCACAGACTCCAAAATTACCTCGAACAGATCAAAGGACTGTGTAATAACATAGGCGACGACGACCGAGATGCATGTAACGACATCCTCTGCGTAACGGAAGACAGCAACACAAAACTGACACAACTGCTATTACGACTACAAACCGTATACAAAGTAGCGACAAGTCGACGCGGACTGATAGACGCAATAGGCACCGTAGGGAAAACCCTATTTGGAGTAATGGACGCAGACGATTCGAAACATATACAGGAACAAATAGAGCTAATACAAAACCGACAGACCGTTATACAGCACGCGGCGAAAAACCAAATCAAAGTTATAAACGCCACATTAGGGCATATAGAAACGCTAGAACGATCTATTAGTAAAAACGAAAATTTAATGGTAAATATCACGAGACGAACGCAACAACGAGTAGCAAAACTAGTACGCCGCGAAGAATTAGACGAGCATCTTTTAGTAGTAAGCACTATAACCGCCAAACTAGTAAGCGACGTAGAAGATACTTTGGAGTACCTTACCTATGCGAAACACGGTATAATCCTCGCACGATTACTACCACTCGAAACTTTAGTATCAGAATTAAGAGAAGCGACGGCCCACTTATCCCGAGGGGCACACTTTCCTTTCAAATTACAAGTAGACAATTGGAATACCATCGAGGTAAAAATAAATGCATACTACGACACCCCCAACGTCTACACGATCCTAACCTTCCCGATTATCACTTACCCCAATTATGAAATCGTGCGAATAACCCCCCTGCCGGTATATGACAATAGAAATGTATTCATAATTCCCAAAATTTCGCACACGCTATTGGCCATTAATAAAGAAAATCGAAATTACCTAACACTAAAAGACAACGATCTGGATAAATGTACGAAATCAGACACGACATTCGTATGCGATATAAATTACCCCATATATTTTATAACAGCGCACGCACCATGCGAGGTGCAGATTTATGTAAGAGCACAAAGAGATAGTTGCGAACGACGTCACATTCTCTCGAACGTAACACTATGGATAACTTTAGCAGAACCGCAGACATGGTTGTTTTCTACCCCGTATAAACAACAAGTAACGATACAATGCAATGAGCAGGCTGAAAATAAAATCGAAATAAATAGAACAGGAAAAATTAAGCTAAATGAAAACTGTAGACTGACTACGACGGACCTAACACTACGAACGAAGAAACGAGAGTACATCACGTACATACAAATGCATTTACCACCGTTTAACTTGACTTTCAAAACAGTAACCAAAAATATCGAAAATAATGACAACGCAGGAACAGAACTGAGACTAGAACCGGTGATCAATGATCCTGCGGAGCTAACTAAACTCAGCCTGAAATTAAAAGAAATAAGCGAGGAGCTAGAAGACAACCAGGTCAGCTTCTTATCTAATAAGAATGTAATATACCCCGTGGGCTCCGTGTCCATAGTTGTAATTATTATAGGAATTATAGTAACAATCATATGGATAATAAAGAAAAGAACCAAGAACAACGCGATGCGATTTCCGCAGACAACTAGGAAAGTAAATAAAAGAGTGTAACCTCCATGGAAAAAGGAAAAGGTAACGAAAAACTGCCTCAGTTTTTCTTTTTCCACGGGGGGAGAGATGTTGTGCGGCGGAAATCGACAGCCATTGCGACACCTAGCCGTCAGCGCTAACTCCGAATATTGACAAATCCACCTGAGGTGGCATTCCGAGCACCAGATCACCAAGCCTCTTGCTTCACTGACCTGCTCCCAAAACCAAAAGCGCTGACAGCTGAGTCGCCAATGAGGAAATAGAACACAACCGATAAAAAGCCCGCCTTTCGGAGAAGCGGCGAGCAGTACCAAACCGAAGAGTAAACCGCGCACGACCGTGTTAGTTGATACGAGTTATTACGATAGTTATTACGCCCGCAAGTCAGGGCAGTGAATTTAAGGACATATTGTAATCTGTAATATCTTTATTAAACGAAGTTGACACAAGACTCTCGCGAGTGTTTCTCTCTCCATCCGGCGGATCCAAAAGAATCCTGTGCCTATCCCGAGACTCGAGGTACGGCACAACAATTCCTTCAAGCAATACTTTATTAAACATTGTTAAATCGAGAATCTTTCGAGTGTTCCTTTCATCCTCTCGGCGGATCCAAAAGAACTTAGTGCCGACCTCGCGATCCAAGGTACGGCACAACAATTGGTGGCAGCGGTGGGATCTGCCAACCGGACGAGAGGACATCTTGTCAGATTACGCTTGCAATACGGGAACGGATCATTAGACGGCGGTAAATATCCCGGAGAGGAAAAGCCAGCCAGATCCAGAGTGAGTGAGACAACGGTAGCAGCCCCGCGTGTTATCAGCGACACCGGAGAGGCCCCGACCTACCGCACGGACTCGCCAGCCCGAGGCAGCGCTGCAGGGACGCACCGAGCCAGCGAAGCAGCGCAGCAGGGACCCCGCGCAGCAGAGACAACACAAAGCAGCGAAGCGGCCCTGCAGGACGCCGACACAGCAGAAAGCGGACACCATGCGCTGCGCGGCAATACTGTAAGTCCGAACCAATTTGTAAGCCGGACACGGCACGCGCCGAGAATAGAAATTGTAAGCGTCTCCCGCAACCGCGAACGCCAAAAATCAATTTCGCGATTACAGCAAATATCAGCGAGAGCGTCGATAAATGTCGGAAGACCTCACCCGACAACCGCCCATCCGCCACGCGTCTTTTCTCCACAGCGAGCCAGCGCGGCTCACTCTACGCTATTTAAATAACCCCTTGCGCGACGCAAGACCTGTTGGAAGCGACGGATTAGACCGCGTGCGACGAAATTTAGAAACGCGTTTCGCCGAGGACGACGCCCCCGTACTCGAATTGCACCCGAACGTCGTAATCGAACGCGAGTTTTCTTTCTCGGAAATAGACGCGAGTGTAACAGGCGAACGCGACGGAAATAATCGCGGTAACGACCCAAGCAATAACGCGGAAAACGTAAACGGCGAAGAGAACGACGACAATTACGACCGTGACGCACGCCAACTGCCCCCGACCGACGGTGACGCACAATCGGACACCTCGGCCGATACTCAGAGCGAAAACGCAGGGAGAGGAGAATTCTCTCTGACCTCGTTCGATAGCGATATATTCGACCCAGCGGAAGAAGACTACACCCCGCGGGCCAACAAAATGAGCCAGCAACGAGCGGCCCAGGCCATTGCGCCACGTGTTGACATAACGCGAGCAAATGCACGAAGAAATTAACCGTTTGAGATCGAAAGCCCAGCGACCGTCTGAAATGAATCAAAACCGGGCCCCTGAGCTGGCACGAGCCGACCAAGGAGCACAGGACTCCGTAATCACCGACATGTTAAACATGATGCGCGACGTGCAAGATCGCATGAACCGCGCCGCGGACGCAGAATTCGACCGCTCTGCCGAAGTCCTTCGCGCAATCCGCGACATACAGGACCGCATAGGCCGGCTAGAATCCGTCACTTACGATCGCTCCGACGCACGAGATCGCCGCCTATGCAGCCAGGGTCCGTTAGACGTCACATACGGGCGAACGCACAACGACGTCCGTAATCAACCGGGACACAACGTCGGGTTCCTCAGCCTAAAGGAAGCCCGTACCATGATTCCCGAAATAAACGGAGAATCCCGAGAGCGCGTCCGCGAATTTATAAACGCGAGCACGTACGCGATGAAAAATATTCAGCCAGCGGACGAATCGATGCTCCTAGAGGCCATATTATGTACCAAATTCAAGGGAAAGGCCATGACAGATTTCGACACGCGCGATATTCGTGACTTTGAGCAACTGAAACGCGAGTTAGAAACGGAATATCTAGGAAAGCGCAGCATGACCCATCTGCAAATCGAATTTAACTCCCTGAAACAAACATTGGAAGAAAGCGCGCAAGAATTCGGGCGACGCGTGGAAAAGCTAGCCCGAGAATTATACGAGGCCATGGAAGAAGGCCAAGGCCATTCGCAGGAACAACAAAAGGCTATCCTCGACAGCATCAAGATGCAAGCCCTACATAATTTCCAAATAGGGTTGCACGAGGACATTAAAATGATAGTCAGAGCGCAGCGATACCGAACTTTGCAGGAAGCAATAACCGGCCGCTAGTGCGGAGGAAAAGGTGAAGGGCCCCTCCCCGCGGAACGAACAGACGACAAACAAAACTAAATTCGACGCGGAAAATGCGCGATATCCGGGGAATGAGGCGATACAGTGCCACAAATGTAGAGAAACAGGCCACTACGGGCGAGACTGCCGTACGAGCCGATACGCCAGTAAATTCTTCTTGCCAAAGGCAGAGAAGCCACGAGGAATAAATGCCATTGAATGCACATACTGCAAAAAAGCAGGGCATATCAGAGAAGAATGTTGGTCGCTGAACGGACGACCCAACACGGAACGATCAAGCCGATCGAAAACTGGCGCCCCCAAAAAGGCGCCAGTAAATGGTTTAAAGGTACGAAAGAAGAAATCGCGAGAAACGAGCGATGAATCTTCCTCCAGTAGCGGCACCGAAGAAGACGAGAGACCAAAGAAGAATAAGACACGAGCCACCGAGGAGTATCAAGTGTCACAGATAACGGGGAAACATAACGTACATGCCTTAAACCTGATAACACTGCCGATCCAAGAGGCTAAGAACGGCAAGACGAATTTCTTATTAGACTCAGGAGCGATCCTGACGCTAATAAAAGTAGGAAATTTAAAAGGCGACACTATGGTGCGAGAAAAACGCCTGACATTGACCGGAGTGACGGGACACAAGATCCACATTCTCAGAAGAATCAAAGCAACCGTAGGCATCGGACGCCAGAAAATACGCCATACTATGTACGTGGTAGAAGACGATTTTCCGATGGATTATGAGGGGATACTGGGGAATGATTTCCTCACAAAGCGCAAGGCCGTTATCTCACACGCCACAAAGCAGGTACACATCGGAAGAGTTACATTCAAACTCCGACCATATAATAAGATAAATAAAGATAAATCTACCACCCCGCAGCAGAATAGGTATCGTAAAAGGTAAAGAACCGACACCAAGAGCATTCATCGGACACTGTTTGGTGGAGCCAACAGATTTTGAATGCCCGATAAGCAAATTAAACGGTGTGAAAATATTAGTAGAAGCACCCACACCGCGCGTAACTCTAAAAGAAAAGCCGGTAAGTGACGCACCAGACGTACTCACGTTACACGTGACCGAAAACGCGAACCTTTCTCAGCGCGACGCAAAAGATTACGCGAGCGACTACAGACCGAGCAAGTGAGCGCGGCGACGGACGCATCAGATTTCGCCACCGGAGCCGTACGTTCTCAGGGGCCAGTAGGCCAAGTTCGGCCGAACATCTACGCCAGCAGAAAATTAACCAAGGCAACACAACCATTCAACAAGAAAAGTAACAAGGATATGTTTAAAGTAGATGACAAGGTACTACTACACGACGAGACAGAGCGACGCGGACGATCGAAAAAACTCGAGCCCCAGTGGATCGGACCGTACGTAATCCTCGAAAAGCATAGCGACGTGAACTACACTATTAAAATAAAACGAAAGACGTTACGCGTCCACGCCAACCGCTTAAAAGCATTTACAAAAGAGTAGAGTAAAATATATATGCCTAATAATAAATAAAACAAGGAAAAATCCTCTTTTAAACGCGAATATTACAGGAACGGATAAACTTATTACAGAATCAGCAGAATACGATACAGCACGCGGCGAAGCATCAAATTAAAGTTGTAAACGCTACGTTAGGCCACATAAGGAAGTTAGAACAAGCGATAACCAATAACGAGAATTTATTAGCGAACATCACGAAACGAGTAGAACAGCGAGTATCGAAATTAATGCGCCGCGAAGAAATAGACGAACACGTTAGTAATAACCGCCATAACCACTGACCTAATAAGCGACGTAGAAAATATCATAGAATAATTTTACCCATACGAAAAGCAGTATAGTACTCGTGCGATTACTACCCATCGAAATTGTAGCGGAATTAAAAGAAGAGACTTACCACCTATTAAGAGAATCACATTTCTCTTTTCAAAATACAAATTGACAATTGGAATATCATCCAAAACTAGGTGAAAATAAATGCATACTATGATAATCCTAACGTTTACATCATCCTAATCTCCCCGATTGTCACGTATCCTAACTGCAGAACACCCTCTCCGGGTCTACGATAATAAAAACATGTTTGTAATATCTAAAACCACACATACCCTCCTAGCGATAGATAAAGAAAACCGTAACTACTTTACGCTAAAAGAAAGCGACCTAGATAAATGTAGTAACCGCGCACGCACCATGCAAGGCTCAGATATAAGTAAAAATGCCAATGTAAAATACATTCCGTGGGCTCCGTGTCCATACCACCCGCCCGCAGTCACTACGGTGGCACCCTGGGAGGGGGGGGGGGGGTGGCGAATGGACGTGGGGTCGTCCACTCGTCACAGATTGGGTTTTAGCTTAGGGTTTGCCGAAAGGGCAGGACGCGGGGAGGCCCAAGGTTGAGATCTTGTTTGTCCCGGGGCCTCCTCAACACAGCGTCAGTAGGGACCCCCGGGGGAGTTTTAGCGGGTGCAATTCCCGCATAACCGCCCTCCTCTCCCCGGAGGAGGGGGTATCCATTGATTTCTCCCCCGTCAACAAAAAAAAAGGGCTCCGTGTCCATAGTTGTAATCATAATAGGAATAGGAATTACTATAACATGGATAATAAAAAAAAGTGTGCAAGTAGAAACTTGCACATTGCTTCCTCATAGTTTTTAAGTGTGCAAGTAGAAACTTGCACATTGCTTCCTCATAGTTTTTAAGTGTGCAAGTAGAAACCTTCGCTCACAAAGCTCCTCTATGAGGAAGCTTTTATTTTATTCGATGTATAATTATTAGTATTTATTTGTTTTGGCTTCCTCATAGAGGAAGCTTTGTGAGCGAAGGTTTCTACTTGCACACTTAAAAACTATGAGGAAGCAATGTGCAAGTTTCTACTTGCACACTTAAAAACTATGAGGAAGCAATGTGCAAGTTTCTACTTGCACACTTTTTTATTATCCTAAAACATATTATTTTTTAAAGTCTCAATTATTGAGACTTAAGATGGTCTAACTGTCCCCCTTAGAAAGAGACAAATAATGAGTAAACTAAGGTTTAAAGTTATCCTTTCACCGACCCTCGCAAAATTCAAAATTTTATAAAGAAAAAACCTTTTTACCGATTATTAGATATACCGATAATCAACCTAATCTTAAAGTATTATGTATGAAATAGGGGTAGAAAAGACTGAAGAATATAATAAAATTAAAACAGCCCGATATCTCAATATTTGTGGAAGTTAGAACAACAACGGACATTTCTAAAAAAATTGAAAAATTTTTTAAAAAAGAACCCCTTTACCGATCATCGCCAAATTCAATACCAACCTTCCTTGAATGATACTCTATCGATTAAAAAAAAAAAAAAAAACAGCCCAATATCTCAATATTTGTGGAAGTTAGAACAACAACGGACATTTCTAAAAAAATTCAAAAATTTAAAAAAAAAGAACCCCTTTACCGATCATCGCCAAATTCAATACCAACCTTCCTTGAATGATACTCTATCGATTAAAAAAAAAAACAGCCCGATATCTCAATATTTGTGGAAGTTAGAACAACAACGGACATTTCTAAAAAAATTCAAAATTTTTTAAAAAAAGAACCCCTTTACCGATCATCGCCAAATTCAATACCAACCTTCCTTGAATGATACTCTATCGATTAAAAAAAAAAAACAGCCCGATATCTCAATATTTGCGGAAGTTATAGAAATTTCGGTAAATTTGGCACATACACACACACACACATACATACATACAGACATTTTTTAAAATTGCAATTTTTCGACGTTTTAGAACATTCTGAACACATTCAGAAAAACAAAAAAAATTTTTTTTTTTTTACGAAAACAAAGCTTCCTCTATGATGGATAATAAAAAAGAAAAACAAACAAGAACACGCGACGCGACTTCCTCACACAACAAAGAGCATAGAAAAATAATAATAACAATGGCAACCAGCACGAAAAAAAAAGCATTATATACACAAAACGCGAAAAACTTCAATTGGGACTTTCAGTTTTTCTTTTCCCTAGGGGGGAGGGATGTTGTGTGGCGAAAGTCGCCGTGCCCTAATTTCGACACCTAGCTGTCAGCGCTACTTCCGAATCTTGCCAAACTCACTGAGGTGGCATTCCGGGTGTTGCAAGTGGCATCCAGGTCACTCGCCCGGAAGCAAAAGCGCTGACAGCTAAGTCAGCATCGCGGAAGCTAATACGCGAGAGATAAAAGCCCGCCCTTCCGAGAAGTGGCGGGCAGTCTAGAACCGAAGGCTAAATCGCGCACGACCGAACGAAACGTATTATAGTGAACGCCCGCAAGTCAGGGCAGTGTATTAAAGAAGATATCTGTATTCCTTCAAGCAATACTTTATTAAACATTGTTAAATCCAGAATCTTTCGAGTGTTCCTTTCATCCTCCTGGCGGATTCAAAAGAACTCAGTGCCGACCCCGCGATCCAAGGTACGGCACAACAGCCCTATAGGCAAAGAGTTTATGTGTTAGAAAGTATAAATATAAAATTCGATAATATATTATATCTAATAATTAAAAAAAGTAAAGATTTATATTATATTTATTTTGAGCTTTAATACTGCATATCTCGAAAACTAGAACAGTTAGCCCTATATAATTTTTTGTTCAGCGTAAGAAATACTACCAGAAACCACAGTCAAATCTGGGCGCCTCGGAAGTTGTACTATCCCCGGAGCTCGCTCCCAGGTGGTCCATCGCTTGCGCTCAGCTGTAATTGAATTCTACATAAACCGGCTTCTAAATAAGCCCGATCAGGGGAAGGTGTTCGAGGTGTCATTGCGGGCAAAAGTGAGTAATCACTTCGTTCGTAATGGCAGCTTCACCCTCTTCGCCGACTGACGTTTTATACACCGCGCCAAGCTGGACGTGCTCCCGCTCAACGGTGCATGCCGTTGGGGGGAGCCGGACAAGAGGTGTCGGCGTTGCGGTGGGGCAGCCGAGACCCTTCCCCATGTTTTAAATCACTGCGGTGTACATGCTGCCGCAATACAGCTGAGGCACGACGCCGTCCTGCACCGTCTCTGGAGGGCCTGCCGGCTGCCGGGAGATATACTGGTTAACCAGAGGGTCGAGGGCGTCGGGGGGAAATTTGAGGGGCTACGACCTGATCTCGTGATCAGGCACAAGCCCTTCAAGAGTGTCGTCATATGCGACGTGACGGTGCCCTTTGAGAACCGTTGGCAGGCGTTCGAGAACGCAAGGGAGAGAAAACTCGCCAAGTATTCTCCCCTTGCTGAGGCGCTCCAGCGCGAGGGGTACCGTGTGGTCGTGACGGCCTTCGTCGTCGGCGCCCTCGGCTCTTGGGATCCGGCCAATGAGGAGGTGCTGAGGTTGCTGCGCGTTGGCAGCGCGTATGCTAGGATGATGCGCCGCCTCATTGTCGGACACCATTCGCTGGTCAAGGGACATCTACGTGGAGCATGTGTCTGGCGTGCGCCAGTACGCTGCTCCCTCTCGTCCTTCCGCGGATGGGGTACTTGCCACGCCGCCCCGCGCGATTTGCCGGCGTTGGCCCACCAACGATTAGGAGCGGCACAATTTATCTAGTCAAAGGACTATCACAAAGGTGATATTTGAGTGTTTCCGAGTGTGAATGCCGCGTAAGTTATTATTCTATACATTGGGTGGCCATGAAAGTCACTCAATTTAATATGTAAATAGCCGATGTCCTGCCCACAATATGTATTTATATTATTTATTTGTGTGGGCCTTCATGTTCCGAGTGTGAATGCCGCGAGAACCTTTTTGTATTTTATGCGAGTGTGAATGTGCCGCGTGACAATCAATTTTATCGCCAAAGATGTGCCACACGCGGGCCCTGGGTCATTTTAATCCTTGACAATCATATCTGTGATCGGCCCAGGACCCACAAGTTGTGATATTTTTAGATATTTGTACCGATCGCGATTGGGTAGCCCCCCAATCCGCCTTGCGTTGGCCCACGGGGGGGGGGGGGGGGGGGGGGGGGCTCTTGTCCCCCGCCCATACTATTACTTAAGTTCGGCGTGCAGCAGTAAGCCGTACTTTCTATTTGTACCTGTATACCCCGGGGCTTCAACCCCCGGGGAATTCGTCTGTTTAACCCGTTGTGGTCACATGGGGTCCAGTGGACCCCAGGCTAACTTTGCGTCTACGTACCTTCGAAGAGACGGTTTTTTCACTTTATTTTACACGTTCAAAACTGAGCTATTTGATTTTACGAGTTTCATGAAAATTGATAACTTCAAACTGTACAATAAATATACTTTTTTCAAAGCTCGTTATGATACTATTTTTTTCTTAAAAGTATACTATTTTGAGAGTAAAACGCAGGAAGTTTTTTTGCTCTATCTCAAAAATTGAAATTTTGATGAATATTTTTGTGAAAAAAGTCAAATTTCTCGAAAATTTTTTTTCGCGTTTTTTTAACATAAAAAAATTTTAAAAAGGAGAAAAAAATTATTGGATTATAAAGAGGAAGTCTTAAACTAAATTCCAGTTCAAGGTTTGAGTCGATACATCAAAAAGAACGCAAATAGCAACTGTTTTTCTGCGTGGGGTCCATTGGACCCCATGTGACCACTACGTTATTTTTAGGAGGTGTGACCACAACGGGAATTCGTCTGTTTAAATAAACGGCTTTTCTCTGTTCTTATCAGCTTAATATCTGATACAGTTCTCATAGAGGACTCAAAATATTAAACTGATTTTTGAGTCCAGGCGGGGTCCTGGGGCTTGCTCCGACCCTGCCGCGGGTCGACTCAGCATTGCAGTACCGCCGAGACCGGCCCAATTATCTCATTAAAAGCTCAAGAATCTGTTTAATATTTAGATTCTATTAGATAAAAGCTCGGGGAGCAGTTGCCGGCACACGATTTTAGTTTGATTACCGAGTGTGAGTGTTCGCGTGTGCCGGCCGGGAAGCGACGTCCGCGTGTTAATATAAGTGTTTCTATCGTGCTCTCCGGGAAATTTCCGTCTAGAAACTCATATTGTGAAGCGTTATTCCCGGAGAAATGTGTTTTTAGTGCCGCGAAACGTGATAGCGGAGTGCCGCGATTACGCTCGCCCTGCTGTCGCGCGCCCAAGTTGCGCAGAGTTACCCGGTGCGTACGGTGATCGCGGGTGCGACGGGTGTCTTTCGCGGTGTGTATCCTGATTTTGGAGCAAGTGTCACGTTGCACGTGTAACGGAGTTAGGTTATACATAGCGAGCGGCCCTGTGGACGGGACACGCGGCCCGTTGCATCCGCGCTCTCCGGGCGTCCCCGGGGGCGCCGTGCACATAGCTTCTATTTATTTATTATATTTATCTATTTATTTATACACGCTTCCATATCTTAACATCTTAATATGGCAGAGGCGCGCGGACAACAAGAGCCGCGCGTGGTCACGCTCGCCTACCCGCTGCCGGAGAGAGTCCGCTGTCCCCGGTGCTGGGTAGGCGAGAGTGGCCACTGTAAACCGCAGGGCGAGTACTGCGACCCGGCTCACTTCGCGAAACATCAAAAGAAAATGCACCCGGGGGACTCCATAACCTATAAGTGCTCAATTTGTAATTATCTTGGCCAAACATCTGTGCCACTTAGAAACGTAAAAGCTCACTACGAGCGAGTGCACGTCCCCCGGGTGCCGGAGCCGGGTCGCACCACGGGCACTCATCACAATCGCGGGTGCGGGCAACGCGAACATCCTCGATGACAATGTCATCCTCGTCGCAGTCGTCCGCCAGGGGAGCACAGCGACGCCGCGCGTGCGACTCGCGGCCACCCGGGGCGCACACCACGGCCGCCGTACTACCATCCGCAGCATCACCACCGGCACCAGGCGCTCCACCTGCAACTTCACCATCCGCAGGAGCAGGAACATCCGGAGAGTCTCCCACATACGCGGCCGTCACAACCGCAGCATCGCCGACGGCACGTCGACCATCTTCGTCGCCGGTGACAGCTGCGGTCCGTGTTACAAGAGGTAAGACGGCCGCAGCCACTGTTACCAGCCGCGGCGGCAGGAGCACCGCGTCATGCCTTTTCATGTGCAGCATGCTGCAGCAGCAAATCAGTCACGTGCCTAAAATTTAAAACTAGAGCGTACTTGCTGCTCATGAAAAAGGGTAGGTGCAGCAGCAGCAGCAGCAGCACAACAGCACAACAGCAACGACACGACATTAAATTATAACCTAAAAATAATATAGTGGTGAGTTGTTAGTTTATTTAAACAATTTCAACTTATAATTAAGTGGAATACGATATATATGATATACAATCAAATTAAAGAAAAGCCTTAGGTTAGGATCTTGGTTGCCTAATAATTGATTATCAATTTAATTATGTGATGGTACTGTTCTAGCTTTTAGTGAGACTACGTTTCAAAACAGAAAGTAACGGCGCGTGGTTTGCTGGGGCGATGAATTGTACATAAATTCACTTGAATAATATTATTAGGCAATCAAGATCTAGTTCTGACCGTTTATAGGTTTTTCCTTAATTTAACTTAATTTTTACAGTTTTATTTGGTTTAATAATGTCGTACAATCAAAGATTGTATCAATGGTACAAAGAATGTGAGAAAGCGGTTCAAGAACATAATGTTGAAACTTTGAGGAGACAAAAAATTGCCATTGCAGTAGCAACTAGTGCAATTGTAGCTTGGGTCACTGAAACTTCAAAAGCGAAGCGGCATTATAAAAAAAAAAAACGGACTTGGGTAACTGAATTGTTTCAACAACGTCGATGTTATGGATTTTATCATACTGCTTTACCCATATTAAAATTGGAAGATTTGCGTTTTCGAAATTATTTCCGAATGAGTACTACTCAATTTGAAGAGTTATTGCAATTAATAGGTCCAAGAATTACTCGACAGTATGTCATTCGTGAACCAATTGGAGCAGAACAACGATTATCAATATGCTTAAGGTTTGAAATTTTATTAAAATGTAAAACGATTTTTTTTTTAATTTAGCTTATGTTTTTAGTCATTTTATTTCTTATTATAGATATTTAGCGAGTGGAGATAGTATGACATCAATGTCGTGACACCACTATCTTGTTAGTTTGACATCAGTATCTCAAATTATTGCCGAAACGTGTGAAATCTTATGGGAAATATTATCACCACTTGTACTGGTACAATGTAATCAGTTAGACTGGAAAGCAATTGCTCATGATTTCGATGAAAAGTGGCAGTTTCCACATTGTATTGGAGCTTTAGATGGAAAGCATGTCGTTATACAGGTATCAAGTATGATATGCATTTTTTTCATGCAAGTGTGAACACTGCATATATTTGCCAGAATTTCATTAAAATATTTATTTGTTTATATTGTCTAGAGTCCTGAACATTCCAGTTCGATGTATTACAACTATAAAAAAACCCACAGCATTGTATTATTAGCGATGTGTGATGCTAACTATCTCTTCACTTTAGTTGATATTGGAGCTTTTGGCCGTCAGAGCGATAGTGGTATTTTTAAGAATTCTCGAATGGGTCAACGATTTGCACAAGGAAACATGCATGTTCCATGTGTAGATGAAATTTATGAAGGAAGTTCCAATTATCCATATGTGATTGTTGGAGATGAAGGATTTCCATTGAGTTCATATTTAAGGGGTAAGGCCACCATGCAACTTTAAAAAAATCGATTTTTTTTTTATTAGCTTAAGGGGAGATATACACCTAGCATGGTCGAAAAAATCGATTTTTTTTTTGCATTTTCTTGAAGCTTGAGGTCTCAAGAATATCTGATTAAAATTGCAAGTCAATATCTCGATAAATAACGAAGTTACAGCCGAGAGAGTGAACCGTCTCCGAGAGCGCCGAATCGTGGTGCAAGTGGCAACAAGCGAAAGCTAAAGGAGAACTGAAGAATTTCCGTCACGATTATTCAGCATTGCCAAAAACGGTGTTAGATTCCATCAAACCAATTTACGAAAACCTCAGCAATGACAAATTGTTGGAACGCTGTGTTGGCGGATACACACAAAACAGCAATGAGAGCTTCAACCAACTTATTTGGAAGATAGCTCCAAAAACGATGCACAGCGGGGCCAAAATCGTTAACATTGCTGCATTTCTTGCAACATGCACGTTCAACAATGGTGTCACGTCATTGTTAGAAATCATGAACGTGTTAGGAATATCGGTCGGATCGGGCGCGCACTTGTACGCTGCGCAAGAAGACGAAACTCGCATAGCGAAAGCCGAGCTGCAAGCGCAAGAACAGACTAAAGAAGGTCGAATACGGCGCCGACAACAAAATTTAGAAAATATGAACATTCCGTTGACCGCAGAAGACTTACACTATGGAGCTGGTATCGATGATTCCATGTAAGTTGACAAATTTCATGATTTATTCATTCCCAAATTTTCAAACGCGTTTTTCTCAAAACCACGTTTTTCAAATCGGTACCCAAAATTTCTCGAAAACCAATGAACCGATTGCCTTGAATTTTTTTGTGGTTATTCTATACATCATTATCTAGTACTTGTCATAGGATTTTTTTTTTCGTTGCTTAGTTTTTGTTTTATAGGCAAAATAATAACTAATTTTTGGTCGAAAAATCGCTATGTTATGTTCAAACGTCCGCCATTTTGTCATAAATCGATATTTTCAAAATCGGCTATGACAAGTACTAGATTATAGTATCTAATTTAATAATCTTTTTGGTTTTTTTGTTTCAGATGATTTTTGAAGAAACGCCAGTGGGTACCGTTTACCCGGATTTTTTTACGGCGCTCCAAAGATTATACCACAACCTCGTCAATTTTTGATTTTTTTAAATAAAAAAAATTGGACATATTCCTGAATGTGTATACTTTTAGATAGAAAAACTCCCAATCCGAAATTTCAAATAGTTTTCCTTAAAAAAATTCACAAAAATGACCTTTTTTCCGGCCTCCTAGGTGTATATCTCCCCTTAAAACCTTCCTTAAACCCTCAAGAATAAGAAAAAAAAGGTTTGGACATGACAGTTGAAAGCAATTGTTACAATTTCTGCGTTGAGGCAGACGAACTCCGCATCGATTTTTCGAACCGATCGCTGACTGAGGCTGCAAAAACAGCTCGAATTGCCTCAAAATCGGCCAGAAAAGAAGAAGAAGAACTCAACGTTAACATAGAAGGCCAACTATACGGTGCAGGCATCGCAGATTAAAGGTATAGTATAATTTTCGATCGTAAAATGTTACTTAAAAACGCGTTTTTCTCAAAATACCATTTTTCAAATCGGGCGAACCGATAGCGGCTACAAATCTTTATCGATTGCCTTCAAATTTTGAGGGTATCTTTATACATATATAATCTAGTAAACCACGTAGGGATTTTTCGATATGTTGTAAACTTTTTTTTTTATAAGCAATTTTTATAAGAAATTTTTACGTGAAAAAATGAACTTTTTTTTCATATGCTCACCATTTTTCGAAAAAGCGGTATTTTTAAAATTCCCTACGTGGTCCAGTAGTTTGATATATATTAAAAAAAAATTTTTGGATTTTTGTTCCAGGTTCAAGTTTGGGGGTACAGCCGGTTCGCCCGTTTTGGACATCCAAAAAAACTCGTCGTAGAAACCGGATCCTGGAGCGGCCATTTTTTAATCAAAAATTAAAAAAAAATATTTTTTTGTACCTTTAAAGACACTTGATAAAGTACTTTATAAGAAAATTCGACAGCTTTTACTATACTTCTTTAAAAAATTCCCAAAATTGTCCTTTTTTTTTGACGCGCATGGTGGCCTTACCCCTTAATGCGACCATATTCTGGCAGAGAGAAACTATCGACTGGAAAAAAAGTCTTCAATTATCGACTATCTCGAGCAAGAAGAAAGATCGAGAATACATTCGGAATACTTGCAGTTCAATGGCGAATTTATAGAAAAAGTACAATTGCAAAAGTCGATACTGTTGAAAAAATGGTAAAAGCAACAGTAGTTTTGCATAATTGGCTTCGTAAGCAAGATCTAACAAGAAGAGGAACATTTATAACTCCAGACATGGTCGATAGAGAAATAGATAATGGATCAATTATACCAGGTGCTTGGAGAAATATGGTTGAAACAAATAATTCTGCTTTACAAAGTATTGCTGTTAGTTCCAATCATACGTGTTCAAGAGTGGCTGCAAATATTCGAAATAAATTTACGGATTATTTCAATGAAGAAGTCGCCGTCCCATGGCAATTTGTACAAATTTATCAGTAAGAAATGACTTGAAAAGCGATTGTTTATTGTGGAGACACCACGGACGCTGTGTGTCAACCTTGTCAGAAGGTTCGATCGTCAAGGCAAAGGTCACGTTTGAAATTAACGACTTCTCGATTTAGGAGCTTCACATGTAATTTATTGGAGTTAGGCGGAGGCGAGCGATAGTGTACGCTGAATTGAGGCGTGCGAGACGTCGTTGACGAGTGGAGGCGCGCACTGCACCGATAGATGCGGATTCGTTCGACACTTAGCGCGCACGGGCGGTTCGGTTTTTCGGAGCTCCGTTGAACGGGCAAGCGCGCAGACGAAATCGGAGCGGCAATTCGCTTGGTAAGATGCGACCGTACACCCGGATGCCGTTTTCTGTATGGTTGATTCGTTTAGCGGGCTGAGCAATCACGATTGTCCTGATTGTCCACTCGTTGGAGTGCGCACGAAAAGACAGTCGTCGAGAGGCACGAATGCAAACCGTTTTGTTAGGTAGCTAATTGCCGACTCGACCCCGAGCGCTGCGCACTTGTCGAATTTCTGTTACTCGCGCCGGTTTGACAGCTACCGAGGGAGGGGGATTCGTACGTGGAACGACGGGCCATGCGGCCCAATAGCGAGAGGGATTACCGCGACGCGACGTTGCTCGCTGATTGCGGAACATACCGCCCGCCTCGAATAAATACATTCGAAATTAATATTTTACAAAAGATTGCACAAAGGGGGAGGACAAAAACAAAATATCGATTAGTGAGTGATGCCGCCCGCCAAGGCGGAATCTATGGGCTGTTCGTCGTTGATATCAACCGGGAGAAAGCACAGTTTAGTTATGGGGCGCTTGTGTTCCGACCGACTCGTCTTTACGGTGACGACTCGGGTTAAGCCGTCTTCGCCGGGATGACACACGGTTATGCGCCCGAGTTCCCATTGGCTCGGCGGCGCGAGCGGATTGCGAATGAGGACTATTTGACCTCGTCGGGCCAATCGCTGAACGGCGCGCCATTTCGGCCTTTGCTGAAGGGTGTGCAAGTAATCGTGCGACCAAGACTTCCAAAAACCTTCGGTAATTCGCTGAGCCAACTGCCATCGAGACAGTCGGTTTTCGTTCAGGTCGAGCACGCTAGGCTCGGGCGAAGCTACAAGCGAAGCTCCTACTAAAAAATGACCGGGGGTCAACGCTTGATAGTCGTCGAGATGTTTGGATACGGCGGCGAGAGGTCGCGAATTTAAGCATGCCTCAATGCGGCAGAGAATCGTCGTCATTTCCTCATACGTGAGTGTATGAGACCCGATGCATCGCTTTAGGTGGTGTTTGACACTCTTGACGCCGGCCTCCCAAAGACCGCCGAAATGCGGCGCGGCTGGCGGCAGAAAATGCCAGGTGGTATTTTCACTGGCGGAGCGATTGAGGAAGTTCGTTTCGCGAACGGCTTGATGATAGGCTTTGGACAATTCCCGATCGGCGCCGTGGAAGGTCGTTCCGTTGTCGGAATACATGTGCTGCGGTAAGCCTCGACGCGATACAAATCGATGGTATGCTGCGGTGAATGTCGCGGCTGTATAATCGCTGACAAGTTCGAGATGTATGGCCATGGTCGTCAAACATATAAACAATGCAATGTACGCCTTATGAGATTTATGACCGCGACCGGGAGCGGTCCGTATTGCGATGGGCCCCGCGTAATCGACACCCGTATGAATGAACGCGCGGGAGACCCGATTTACGCGCATCTCCGGTAGCTCACCCATGAGTTCGCTTGACAATTTCGCCGCTTCGCGGGCGCATCGGATACACTTGTGCAGAACGAATCGAACCGTCGCGCGAGCACGCAGAATCCAGAATTCCGTACGTAAGGACGCGAGAGTGAGTTGGGACCCTCCGTGCAGAGTTCGGTGGTGGTGGTGCTCGATAATGAGTGACAAAATTGGACGTGATCGAAGGACGATAGGATGTTTCATCATTTCTGGGAGGTGAGACTTTTGTAGTCGGCCGCCTACGCGGAGCAGGCCGTCAGAGTCGATGTGCGGATGCAATGGTCTGAGCGGGCTGGCTTTCGGCAGCGCGGTTTTGTTTCTTAAGCTCGAAATTTCGTCACGAAACGTATCGTTCTGCATTGTTCGCAGCCAATAAAGCTTTGCGTCGTGAATTTCGTCGGTGCGGAGGGGTGGGGGTTGAAGATCGCTTGTATCCTCGAACTCGCGAAATTGGTTGCGGATGCGTGACTGCCTGACGAAGCGAAGCGCATACGCGGTAACTCGTAAGAGTTTCGGCCAAGACGAGAACCGAGAAGCGAGATCCCACGGTTCCGTGGGGCTCAGCACGCACACGACCTCTTGATGTCGCGCTTCTGGAATACCGTCCGCGGAATCGTGATCGGCTGGGTGATCGCGAACGGGCCATAACTCCGGTGAAGTTTTCAGCCACGACGGGCCGGTCCACCACAACGGATGTAGCTGAATCTCGTCGGGAGCGAGACCGTGCGACGCGCAGTCCGCTGGATTGTCGTGAGTGAGCACATGACGCCAAACTACCTCGGGGAGTAACGTCTGAATTGCAGCGACCCGATTGGCGACAAATGTTTTCCAATGGGATGGAGATTTACTCAGCCATGCACGCACGATGTTTGCGTCTATCCAGTAGTGGCAGTCGCTCAGCGGAATTTTAAGGGTGGTGCGGACGAAATGCATGAGTCCCGCGAGAAGATGCGCGGCAAGTAATTCTAAGCGAGGCACGGTTAGAATTTTTAAGGTGGCGACTTTGGATTTCGCGATGAGAAGCGAGACGGTGACGGAGCCGTCGACGTGCACCGTTCGAAGATATATGGCGGCGGCGTATGCTTTTGTGGATGCATCGGAGAACCCGTGTAGGGCGAGATGCAAGATGTCCGCGCCCTGCTTCGTCCAGCGGGGAATTTGAACTTGATTCACACACGGAAGCTTTGAATGGTAGGAGACCCACGGAAGGAGATGAGTGTCCGGAATCTCGTCGTCCCAATTTAATTTTAAAAGCCAGAGCTGCTGCATAAAAATTTTTGCGGTTATTATGACCGGAGCCACCCAGCCGAGCGGATCAAAAAGTTTCGCGATTGTTGAGAGAATGGCGCGTTTTGTTGTTCCGGGATTTTGGGTAGCGACTTGAAATTGGAACACATCCTGTAGCGGATTCCAGACAATACCAAGAATTTTAAGATGTTCATCGTTCATTTGGAGAACTTTGGGACTCGCGAGGCCATGATCAGAGGGATCGAGGTCGGCGATGAGCTCCGGACAATTGCTCGCCCATTTTCGGAGACGAAAACAACTCTTGGCCAATAGCGCATTTACTTGATCCCGAGTTTGACGCGCGAGAACTTTGTCGTCGGCGCCGAAAACACAGTCATCGACGTATGTTTCTTCAAGTAGGACGGGAACCGCGAGCGGGAATTGCGATCCCTCGTCGGCGGCGAGCTGCTCTACGGAACGAATGGCCGTAAAGGGAGCATAGGCACCGCCATACGTGACAGTCAGCATCCGATATTCTTCGACGGGATCCGAAGGGGAGCGGCGCCATAAAATGCGCTGATAATCTGTGTCGCGAGGGTCAACAAGAATTTGCCGATACATTTTCGCTATGTCAGCGGTAAAAACATATCGATACTGCCTCCATCGAAGGATCACGACGACTAGATCACGCTGGAGTTTTGGACCGATCAGGAGGTGATCGTTTAAGGAGGTGTCATTTGTTGTTCGCGCGGAGGCGTTGAATACAACGCGGAGACGCGTGGTTTCGCTGGTGTCTCGTACTACGGCGTGATGTGGAATGTAGTATCGTTTAGTGACGTCGACGACGGGATCTTCTGGGGGGATCTTGGCCATATGGCCGAGCCTTACGTATTTGTCAAGAAAATCGTGATATTCGGAAGCGGTGGTTGGTTCACGTTCCAGACGGTGTTCTAATCGTCTGAGACTCGAAAGGGCGGCGAAGCGGGATTCGCCTAACTGAGGGGGACCACGTTTGAATGGTAGCCTGACAACGTACCGTCCTTCAGGCGTGCGAGTGTGCGTGGTTGCAAAATGTTCCTCACATTGGAGTTCCTCGGGACTCATGTGAGCCTTCCGGGGGATGTCTTCGACCTCCCAAAAGCGACGAAGGTCTGATTCGAGGTCGTCGAAAACGGTTCCGTGATGGATTTGCACGGATTCACAAGGAGAGAAAGGAGGGGAATTCACGGGACCGGAGAGTATCCACCCGAGCGTGGTATTCTGAGCAATCGGCTCATTTTCGGCACCTTTCCGAACTCCCTCCAAGAGTAATAAACCGAAGAGATCGGCACCGATGATTAAATTAACCGGGTCGAGATTCATGGGTTCGCTATCGGCGAGCTTGAGTCCGGATATATGCTTCCATGCACACATGGAGTTGACCCGACTCGGCTTGTACCGAGTGAGCGATTTCATGACAAGCGCGGTTGTCGAATAGGCGGGTCCATCACACGACGCGGGAGTCAATGTAATGTTCACAGCGTGGCGGATGATGGACTGACAAGGGAACGGTCGGAAGTGTCCCTACCCGATTTGGATGCGCTTTGGATATGTTGTTGAGCATCAAAAAATATTAGACTCGTATTTTTTTTCTGCGTATCTCGACGTTTATTGGTTGAAAAAACCCCTAAAAAATAACGACCGATTTGGATGCGCTTTGGATATGTTGTTGAGCATCAAAAAACATTAGACACGTGTTTTTTTTTAGCTGCGTATCTCGACGTTTAGGGGTTGAAACAACCCCTTGAAAATAACGGATTTTATAGTTTTTAGCGAATATCTTCGAAAATATAAGGCGTAACGACAAAACATTTGTACGAAATGTTTATGGCTTTTTGTGCTCTTTACAATGGCGTAATCAGATTTTTAAAATTTGTTACATTTTTTAATTTAACCCCACCCCCACCTATTATTTTTGCCAAATATAACAATTTTTCCAACGCAAATTTAAGAGCGTCAAATGCCAAATACATCCATGTGTATTTTTATTATGATACCATTATTAGATTTTTGGCAAGACGAGATGATATGTGGTATAGGCGTCGCGCTGTAGGTAGGTGTTGCGTTATTTCTGTTCAGTTGCGCCGTACGCTTAAAAATTTCATTTCAACTCCAGGATAACCGAAAGCGCTGATGCAAAGGCTAGCGCAAGGCACTGACAGCGAGAGGTTAACGCTATTTCGAGAGTCCTAGACTAGCAACGGAATGTCGACTCCGACATTATAAATACCGCCGAATTGTAAGATCGGGCGGGCAGTCGCAAATCATAATCTGAACGAACACGTGCGTTACATTAACCGCTACAATAATATACTATCCCGGTTACGGCACAACAAAATCAACAACCAAATTCACGCATTTGAATATCATTTGCTTGTGTCATAATTCCGAAAAGCAAGCATTTCAGATCATAAGTCTGAAGTGTAAAGAACTGTGTTGTACGCTGTCGTTTTGTGAACATGTAAGTGCATTTTTATTGTTAACTTTCATTAGTTTCTTACGCTTGTTACTTTTTTCTTTGATATTGAATATTGAATATAATTTTTTATTTAGCTCTTACTCAATTCTTTGCCAGTGACTATATAATCTTTTTTGTTCATAAAATGTCACGTTGTAAGCACCTACTATAGTATATTGTGCACCAAGGAGAGAAAGCAGCGTTTTTCAGACGAGTGTGAAGTTTGCCACCCGAGCCAAAGGCGAGAGCGGCAAATCACACGAGTCTGAAAAAGCTTTCGATCCGAGGTGCACACGATATTTTTCACAACACTAATGAAAAGTTCGACTTTCATGCCTAGAGAGGGGCGAAAGTGACCAATTTCACGCTAGGGCGGCACAGCGGGCGGAAAGTAACCACTTTCCTTCCTAGGGAGGAAAGTCCAGGCATGGAAAGTCGAACTTTCCGTGGAGGTGTTGTGAAAAAATTATTTTTAGTTAATAAAGTTAATTTTTTCTGTTTGCTTCCAGATTACCTCCTTGTCAGAGTATCAGAATATTTCAATATTTTTTATTGCTGTCTCTCTATTGTCATTACACACGCAAAACGCAGAATTATTATTCAGTTTTGATTAATTACATTTTGATTCACATACCTTTTGTAATCAAGAAATAGAGAAGAGAAAGAGACGGTATCAAACCTAACATAAAAACCACTCCATTAATTATAAAGTGCGTATTTATTTATATAATTGAAGTTCGAGACAAATATTTAATTTTAATATCTTTCAGAATGAAGTTTAATCCATACAATGTAATAATGCTACTTTCTGCAACTTTCACTGCTTTCAACTATTCACCAAGTCTGATAACTTCGGAGGAAGAAAAAGTAAAAGGAAACATTGAACGTATGCTGCTTGAAATACAAAACGAAGAATTTTACGTAGAAGAGGAAGAAACTTTAGGTTTTTATGATACATATGAGATTCCAGAACCGGAAAGAGTTGATTCATTTGAGGAAGATGATGGTAAAGTATATCTTCCGGAAGAAGTTATTTGCAGCTCTGTTGAGGCAGCAATATCAAATGACTATAAAAGGCAAGCTGTGGAATACTGGAGGAGTGGTAAAACGAGGGGAAAATCGTTAGAAGGAGTTAAACAAAGGTTCAGAAAAGTTACATCAATACGACAACTGCGACGATGGGAGATCCAAATTAGTGAAGGTGGTAATAGATTGGAAAAATTAGAAAGAATTTCTGCATACACTGTGACGTGACAAGTCGCGTCCACTTTCCGGACGGGCTCGGCCGAGGGGAATTTGGGGATGCTCCCTCGCGCGGGGCGGGGGGAAGGGTCCTAGCGTTGCATTAATCTTAGTCTAAGTTCGTAGGAAAGATTGCCAGGGATGACCAGAGCGCGGTTGTAACGGCCGTGAGCCGCAACGGGGGAGATTGAGAGGACAAGGAGACGGCTGGGAGACGTGGCTGTGGTTCGGGCCGCGTCCGTCCCTCCCCGTGCACCACGGCGAGCGCCCATGGAGGATCGACATCGCGATCGGCACCAACGGCCAGGGACAACTGCATACACCCGGGGGACGCCCTGAGCTGCCCGAGAGAGCCAGGGCGAACGAAACGGCACGAAGAAGGTACCGTCCTCGTGGCCGTCGCCCCACGGGTTGCCGGCGACGTGGCCATGGCCCGGCCAGCCAGGCACACGTTACGCCGAGCTACGAGTCGCGGCCAGGACAGCCGGACTCGTTAAGAAAAGGCCGCACCGAGGTGGAGGCGCGGGTAACAGCGTCGCAGCAGTGGAGGCGCCGTGGAGTAACGCCACCGCGTACAGCCAGGGACGGCGCTCGCATTGGAGAGCGCGCGCGGAACGCACCGAGTGCGCAGGCGCGGGGAGCCGACGCGAGCCCGACCCGCCATTATCCCGGCACTGTCGTGCCAGCCGTGAGGAGGGACACATCTCCAGCCTCGAGGAGGACCTCTCGGACGCATCGAGCAGCGATCCATTGTAAGGTCACCACCCTGGCGTCTTCGCGGTGAAACGAACGTTCTGCTCGAGGCGACGATCCCGGAGCGTGTGTAGGGTACCGGTTGCATGGTTACCGTTGCGAGAGAGTTGAAAGAGAGGATCGTATCGGAATCCTCGCCGAGGCCTCGCCGACAGCAGAACGCCAAGTAGGTAGAGACCGTAGAGGACCCTCCCCGGGTATTCCGCCGCGGCCGACAGTCACCTGCGTGCGTTTCGTGAGGGTCGTTTAGTGTATTGTGCGCGATCGGACGGCGAGTAACGACGGGAGTCACGCCGGGAAGTTCGCGGTAATTATTGTGTGAGGCGGGCGCCGAGTGGCCATGTATTTTGGAGGGCACTCGACCCCGTCATTGTGACGCTATGCATTCGGGCTGCGGAGACCGTTAATTGGCCGGCCGCGATCGTCGGGATCGACGTGGCACCGCGGAATCGCCGGACTCGTGCGAGACGGGATTTGCGCGGCTGACCGCGGGATCGTCCGCGATACGTGTTTCATTTCGTGTTTCGTGTTGCGTACGGGATCGCAAACGCCCGAGTGTCGCCAGCGAAAGTCACATAAGTTTTGTGTACGTGGCATGCGGCCGCGTCGTACATCGTGTTGTGTCGCGTTGTATCGTATTCGTCCTTGCGGAATCGTCGAGTCGAATCCGCGATAAGAATTAATTCGTTGGTGTTCTATCGCGGTAATCGTCGCGTCAGCTAAGAATTCGTTTGGAATTATATTGCGGCGGATGAGTTGCGTTAATGGAATGTTCGCGTCGCTTCTGTCTTCGCGTTCGTTACCTCGCGTTAGTTTCTAAGTATCGCGCTACCGTAAACCTTCCGATTTCCGACTGATTTCGAGCATCTTCTCTGTCTTTCTATTTACACCTCTGTCTTTAATATATATATCTGTTTTCCTTTTGTTCAAATATATCTTTTCTGTTTTATTTCTGTGCTCTAATTGCGTACCGCCCCGCTCCAAATTCCCGCCGGCCACAAGCCCAGCCCTGAGTCTTCGGGCAGATGCGTGAGGAGATTAATAATAATATCGTGTTCGGTGGCGTGCGTAGCCACGCCTGGCGCCCATAGTAAGTGAGAGTAGTGAACCGGTAAGTTAATCCACGATAGCCCTCCTCCGGATAGCGAGACCGGAGGAAAAAGCGTCGCAACACATTAAATTGTTTTAATGAAGCTCTTGAAAGAGGAATTATTATTCATGATATTGACATCGCACGATGTGCTTCTCGAGCACAAGAAGAGGAAAATGCGGCAGGATTCAAAGCTTCAGAAACGTGGGTGAAAAGATTTAAAATTACACATAATATTGTGTCTCGGAAAATAACTAAATTTGTAACAAAAAAATCTTTGCTATCAAAAGAAGATTTGGAAAATAAGTGCGACACATTTATTACTAACGTAAAATATTACATTGATCGATATGGAGTGGAAAATGTTTACAATTCGGATCAAAGTGGATTCCAGTTAGAATTGCACTCCGGTCGTACTTTATTACATAAAGGTGTAAAAAAGGTAGAATCTGTAGTACAATCTATATCAGCAACCACACATAGTTACACTATACAGCCAACTATTTCCGCTGATGGTAGATTATTGTCGCCTCTTTTTATTACATTGAAAGAAGTTACAGGAACGTTTGGTCCGAGAGTGCAAGAAACATTATTCAACGCGCCTAATATTTTTGTTACGGCTTCAAAATCAGGCAAATTAACATCAAATCATGTAAAAACTTGGTTAAATGATGTATTTTTTCCGAATGTCGGACCAAAATCTGTATTATTATTAGATTCATGGAGTGGGCATTGTCCTAATATAATTGCAGAAACTAAACCAGATAGTGTAACTGACTTTGTTTCATTAACTATTCCGGCCGGTACAACGGGAAGAATACAACCATTAGATGTATATTTTTTCCGAATGTGGAAAAATTTTATTAGATATTTTTCTGATATGGTTATGATGTTAGACCTTGCAATAGATCTTCATGTTCGAAATAATATCTTAAAATTGTAGTTATTAACGCACAATCAATTTTCATCGCCTAGGTTTCAAAATTTATTGAAATATGCATGGTTTAAAAGTGGATGTATATAGAATAGGCCGAGTGAATTTCAAACACCAGTCGAATTTTGTTTCAAGAGTAGTTTTAAAGTAGAATGCGACATTTGTGGTAAAACTGCCATAATTATTTGTTCTTGGTGCAAAAAATCGCTTTGCATAACACATTTCTTTCATGATCATCATCTTTGCGACGAATATGTGCCGTAAATGTAATTTACATACATTATATGTTTATGTACTGATTAATTTAAAAATTGTGCTCTGATTTATTAATACATAAGTCGTCTCTTACAATCTGCAATTTTGTTAATCATTTACTGGCGACGTTTAAAAAAGTTTATTATTTTATTGTGACTCGATATTATTCGTCTACACATAATATTATTACCCAATATTGTAAAAATAAACACACGAAGAAATGTAATTTGTATTTTTAATTTATTACTATTACTATTTTTATTAATTTTTCTACCATATTTCCTCTATATATGTCCGCATATCGAATAAAATTTGTAGATTGTAAATATCTTCAGTGCCTCCCCAAACATGCTCGTTCGCCTTATTCATTCTTGGATTCAGCCTTGGATAATACCGAACCCATCGTCTATGTTCAATAAATCCTCGAATTCTAGTGTCTCACAGCAATGACCACCGCTAAAAAAAAGATCAACAAATAACATTATTTCTTTAAATGTATATTAAAAGTATATGTATTGTGACGTTGCGGTCCGCCGCATCGTGGCAGCGCCCCGCCGCCGTCACAAGGCGCGGAATTTCGCGCCCAGGGACGAGCCAGAGAGGCGACGACGAGATCTCCAGGGGCCGAAAATTGATATCGTTTCCGCAATCTGATTATTTTCTTTTATTTTTATGTAATTGTAATGCGCGCGCGGCGCCTCACCCACGACACGGCGAACCTCCGGAGGAGTACCAGGAGAAGAACTTCCGGGAATGATCAAGGACCGAGGAGGGGTGGCAAATGCGAAAGCAGCGGAGATCGAGGGCTGGCGAGAGCAGCGCGGCAGGCGTGCGACACATGAGGCAGCGACGGACGAGGCCGCCGATAGCGGGGCCCCAGGCGCCTGGGTAAAAACCCGGCTACAGCAAATACCTCCACAAAACACCGGCCCACGGGGTGGCTGGCCACCGCCCCAGGGTCAAACCGGAGGCACTCCGGCACGAGCAACGTTCCGTCTGCCGCCGAGGACAAAATGTGAGGAGTCGTACGCCGCCGAGGGACCGTTGCCCGTCCCCGAAGGATCTATTAGCGACAGCCCTGCGCCGGAATATCGCGGGCTTGCAAGCTCGCGTCCGATTGGTCCGCGCGCCCCCACGAGAGGGGTACCGTATCGATCCCGCAATCGAGCGGATCTAGCGCTTCACTCTCTGGTCGTCCGTCGGCGAGTCCGAACACGTTAAGCTCCGCGATAGCCGCCCCGATTCGGGAGTCAGTTCCGTATACGACGATTGAACACGAGGTGACGGCGAGGAAGCCCAGGAGGAGACGTGACACCGGTGAGGTTGCCCGCAAGTAATATCGCAATGTAATGCCACGACGCCGCCCTCCGGTACGCGCTCTCGCTCGGGAAACTTTTGTGATACCGCGACACGCACGGTTCCTTGAGACCGAGTAGAAAATGGCGATCGACAGCGAGAGCGAAGGGCCTCGGGATGGTATCGTGGCCGCGGAATCGTGATAGGGACGCGATAACGAGCCTCTGGAGATCGCGGTAGATTCGTTGGCGACATCCGTTAATGCGAGTCCGTTTTGGTGTAAAGTCCGCGCTCGCGGTTGCGTCTCACGCACACGGTATTCACGGCGTATCGAATTACCAAATATTGCGTAGGTCGGAATGTCGTCCGCGTCGGCATATCATTCGCGTCAACGTGCCGTTTATGGGGGCTAATTGCCTCAGGAGAATATTCGCGTAAGGATAGTTATATTCGGATGCGTGTTTCGGTAGTTGCGCGTAAGAATTAGTCGTGCTGGCTGGATAGCGTTACTCGGGTGAATTACTCCGTTCTCGCAACAGGAGTATTGCGTTCATGATGGCGTGCCATGGTGGCTCGCGGTAATTACGTATTTTTCATCGCGTTCGTTTCCGTATTTCGCGCTATGCCGAGTATCTCGGCGTATCATTCTTCGCCTTCGAAAGTCACGGGAGACAAGGTGCCGGATTCGATCAGAATGACTTGCGTTAACTTTGGTTATTTCTCGCGCTAGATTAAGTCCGTATTTTCGCGTTAGTTATAGTATTCCGCCTCTCCTGGCGATCGCGCCGAAATTTATCTCGCGTTACTGCGTTGAGCTTGGTCCTCATTTCGTTAAGACGTGGCTCGCGCCACGATTCCTACTTGCGTTCGGCTTAAGATAATTGGCGACAGAATTCTCGTGCGACTCCAGGCGTTGCGTTCACGCGCTCCGAGCGTGACGTACCGTCCTCTCGCGACCTTGGGAGACCATATGTTGTATTTCCACGATTATTTCGCGTTTACTGTCGATGTTCCATATTAGTTATAAGTTTCATTCCACTGTATTTCTCTGAGCGAATTACCGCGCCTTCTGCGCGTGGACTATACGATACCGTAATACTCCGTTCTTTTCTGGCGTCCGCGCTACCGCTATTTTGGTTGTTTCATTTCTGACTCCCGCGTGATTAATTATTTGATTTGCCTGATCGACTGAAGCCGAATCGGCCTTTATTGTTTCACCGCGAATTATGAAGGAATAAATGTTACTTTTGATTTGTTAATCGCTTGAGTTCGTGGCTTTATTTTGTTTTGTTTTGTGGGTCACCCCGCCGAATATCGCGCTGCCCTTCATCAACCCCGCCCCTGCCCTTAAGTCGAGCTAGCCGATTCCTCGCACATCCGCACGTTTCGTCTCGCGTCTCGTCTCGGTCTTTCGCGATCTCGCGGACGCGAATTTACGCGTCTGGCGCCCAACAGCAAAATCGTTTCGTGGAGTGCCGGAGATGCGAGAGAATCACCGGAGAGGCCAATCATCCCGCTCTCCCCTATCCTTTTGATCCGGCACACGCCCCGGACCGCTCCGGGAGTGAAAAAGTCGTGACAGTATATATCAATGTAGTTCCTTTCCGGAATTATGACACGAGCAAATGATATTCAAATGCGTGAATTTGGTTTGTTGATTTTGTTGTGCTGTAACCGGGATAGTATATTATTGTAGCGGTTAATGTGACGTTCAGATTATGTTTTGTGATCTTACAATTCGGCGGTATTTATAATGTCGGAGTCGACATTGAACTCTGGCTCAGCCTTTGCAGTCAGTTGAGCCGGTAGTTACGTGACAAAGAGTAAAGCAGCATAGAAGAATGGACAGAATTGAAGAAAGAATGTACAGAATTGAGGATTACATAGAAATCCTTTATCCCGCCACAGGAGTACGTATAATACACATAATTGTATATTAAAAATATTTTTAAATTAACCATTCTTTTATTGTAACAGTGGATATGGGTGGACAATGTGTCCGTGCACGAGATACAAATCAGAAATATGGTGAGGGTTCGGATCCCTCACAATCAGGTATGTATGAATATTTTCATAGATTTAACATTTTTTTAATTTTTGTATAACCTGTTTTCAGCGCTATATATATGCACAAAATACAGATCCGTGGGTTTATAAATTTGGCGCAGCAGCGTTGGGTCCGCTGGTTCCAGACTATGGACCAAGAGAATAATGACGAAATTTGGGAAACTTCCGGCGACGTAGATATCTTCGGCTTACGTCGACTATTTGAAATGGAGGACGATTTTGAAGAAGAAGAAGAAGAATATTGGTAACTTAATCGTTTTTCCAATAAAAAAATATTGAATCTTTATATTAATCATCTTATTGCATTTGTGTGTTTCAGGTAAAGAAAAGCAACGCGGACGCGGCACTCCGATATTCACAGTTGCAATCGATCATCGAGGAACTCCATGACACCTTGATATTCCATAAGAAATGGCACTCGATATATAGATGTGTACGATCTTGTGATTCAATATAACGACAGTCCTTTATTTTTATAAATATACATATAGTCCGGAAACATTCCCTCGTTACTTTACCGCAAGGCTTTTCGACCGATCCTATCTCTCTATATCTATATATCTCGCACGCACCTATGATTCTCTCTCTCTAAATTACGTTATGTACTTCTCGCTCAACGACTCAAATCTATCTGCCGTCCGTCCGTGCCTTCCTTCAGAACGCGCGAAGGCTTTCCCCTACTCTATTTAACCTTCCGGACTTCCTGCTTATTTATTTTCGTGCTAACGCTATCGAAATAGCGTTAACTCCTCGCTGTCAGTGCCTAGTGCTGACCTTCGCATCAGCGCTTTCGGTTGTCCCGGAGTTGAAATGGAAATTTTTAAGCGTACGGCGCAACTGAACAGAAATAACGCAACACCTACCTACAGCGCGACGCCTATACCACATATCATCTAGTCTTGCCAAAAATCTAATAATGGTATCATAATCAAGAGACACGGAAGTGTCTCGTGCCAAGTATACGCGGAGCGAGACCGACCGTGACTCTTTTACGCGACGCGACGGGTTGCGAGATGTTGAGATAAAAATATACATGGATGTATTTGGCATTTGACGCTCTTAAATTTGCGTTGGAAAAATTGTTATATTTGGCAAAAATAATAAGTGGGGGTGGGGTTAAATTAAAAAATGTGACAAATTTTAAAAATCTGATTACGCCATTGTAAAGAGCACAAAAAGCCATAAACATTTCGTACAAATGTTTTATCGTTACGCCTTATATTTTCGAAGATATTCGCTAAAAACTATAAAATCCGTTATTTTCAAGGGGTTGTTTCAACCCCTAAACGTCGAGATACGCAGCTAAAAAAAAACACGTGTCTAATGTTTTTTGATGCTCAACAACATATCCAAAGCGCATCCAAATCGGTCGTTATTTTTTAGGGGTTTTTTCAACCAATAAACGTCGAGATACGCAGAAAAAAAATACGAGTCTAATATTTTTTGATGCTCAACAACATATCCAAAGCGCATCCAAATCGGGTAGGGACACTTCCGACCGTTCCCTTGTCAGTGATCAAGGTGGCGGCAGACCCTTGGTCGAGGAGGGCTCGAATCGTAATCGCACGGCCCTTCTATGAATGCACGCGAACGCGCGCGGTGACGAGTAGAATTTGCGAATTCGGCGACACGGTTTTCGAGACTATGTGTGACGCGACTTCACTTTCGACTTTTTCGCTTGACGCTATCGTGACAGCGGACTCTACTGGTTCGGTTTCCGTTTGTTTGACGGACGCATCGAGATGCAACAGGGTATGGTGTCGCTTGCTGCATTGCTTGCAGCCGCGGGAGCTTGTACATTCCTTTACAGGATGCTTTGCGCTGAGGCAATTTAAGCAACGCTTGACCTTTCGGATGAAATCGGCACGTTGAGCCGGTGTTTGGTTTAGGAAGGTAGAACATTGGTACAACAAGTGACTTGTTTTGCACAGAGGACACGATAAAGTCGCGGTCGACGCCGCGTGTGATGCGAGAACTTTATTTTTCGGCTTGGAAGACTCTGCGACCTTGGGAGTCACGAGCACGATGGCCTCTAACGCGTGAACTCGCGATTCGAGAAATTGATCGAGTTCTTTGTATTTAGGATACTCTCCCGTATCCCCGAGCTTAAGTTCCCACACCTTTCTCGAGGATTTATCGAGCTTTTGCGATACGAGAAATACTAATAAGTCATCCCAATGTTCTACCGGACGCCCTAAATTTTTTAACGCTTGTATAGCGGCGTTCGTTTGATCGCGGAGGTTGCGAAGGTCTTTGGAAGTTTCGGAGACCAGCGCCGGCAGCTGGAGCAGCGTTTGTAAATGCCTGGTAATCAAACGACGCTTATTGTCGTACCGCGAGTGCAGAATGTTCCACGCGACCATAAAATTTGCGTCGGTAATCGCGAGATGAGTTAACACGTTACTTGCATCCCCTTTTACACACGAGCAAAGATAATGCATGCGGTCGACATTTGACAAAGTAGTATCGTTACGAATCATTGACGTGAAGCGATCTCGAAAACTTTCCCATTTGTCAAAACTGCCGTCGAACGTCGGTAAATTAATCCGCGGCAAGTGAGAGGACGGACGGAACGTGTCGGACAGACCGCTTACGTTGATCGTTGAATGGTGGGGCGTTTGTGGGTCGAAAGTGGCCAGCACCTCTGCCATGAAGTCCGCGGCCTCGTTGTAGACATCCTCGCAGTTGACGAAAAGATTGTTTTGAAAATATGAGTTGGAAGCTTTCAGTTTATCGTCGGCATAGAGAACGAGTTTTCCATCGAGCTCTTGACATTTAGCGAATGTGTCTTTGAGACCGGCAAGTCGCTGTCGAGTTACTGCTTGCGTCATCTTCGATTGCCCGAGTTTCTTGAAATTGGGCAGCGCTCTCGATATTTGACCCATGAGCTGCATTTGCAAAGCGAGAAGTTCTTCGCACGATGACATGGTGGTTCGAGAATACACAACAGCTTACGGAGCGGGAAAGTCGCTGAGTTTCGTTCTCCTTGACGTCGATCCGGCTCGAAGGACCAAAATGTTTGTTGTGGAGACACCACGGACGCTGTGTGTCAACCTTGTCAGAAGGTTCGATCGTCAAGGCAAAGTTCACGTTTGAAATTAACGACTTCTAGATTTAGGAGCTTCACATGTAATTTATTGCAGTTAGGCGGAGGCGAACGATAGTGTACGCTGAATTGAGGCGTGCGAGACGTCGTTGACGAGTGGAGGCGCGCACTGCACCGATAGATGCGGATTCGTTCGACACTTAGCGCGCACGGGCGGTTCGGTTTTTCGGAGCTCCGCTGAACGGGCAAGCGCGCAGACGAAATCGGAGCGGCAATTCGCTTGGTAAGATGCGACCGTACACCCGAATGTCGTTTTCTGTATGGTTCGTTTAGCGGGCTGAGCGATCACGATTGTCCTGATTGTCCACTCGTTGGAGTGCGCACGAAAAGACAGTCGTCGAGAGGCACGAATGCGAACCGTTTTGTTAGGTAGCTAATTGCCGACTCGGCCCCGAGCGCTGCGCACTTGTCGAATTTCTGTTACTCGCGCCAGTTTGACAGCTACCGAGGGAGGGGGATTAATGGCTGTGTAAGTCTCTTTGTCATTTAATAATGTTTCGATTGCAACAATGTATTTGTCTTTGTCAAGCGCGACTGTTACGTTTCCCTTATCAGCCCTTGTAAGAATTAAATTCTTGTTGTTATTGAGGAATTTTCTAGTTGTGGACAATAATTTTTGGATGTTATTATTAAAGTTGTTTTTGGGAACTGAATAATTCGGAACTGAATAATGTTGTTAATGATAAGTGCCACTCGATTCCTCACCGCGGCTTGCGCTGCAAGGGGAAACTTTTTTAAATTATTTTCAATGCTCTTAATGAATTCCACCGTCAGATTGTCAGTCTTTGCTGCAGGAAGGCTAAAATTATCTCCCAACTGTATTAGGCTTTGAATGTCTATAGGTATGACCGTGGAGGATAAATTAATGAACCACTTGTCATTAATTTTATTTAATTTGTACGTAATATACAAAATTAACTGCAATGACTGCGACGCTTCCTATGTGGGCCAAACGAGCAGACAATTGCAAACAAGAATAAAGGAACACCAGAACCATATTAATTGGAACACACCGAATCATTCTGTCATAACTGATCATAGATTAGATTTAAATCATAGTAATTTCGATTGGAACAAGGTAGAAATTTTAGATAATGAATCTTATTATTATAAACGTTTAATTTCGGAAATGATATGCATAAAGAGGCAGGCAAATGGTTTAAACTTGTAGACGGACGCGGAAGGTTTATCGGATACTTATTTAAACGTGATCGAAAGGTTGCCAAAAATTTAGAACACCCGTTACGCGAATTTTTATCCCTACCTTCGATGTATACACCGACTTTTATTATGTTAACCTTTCTGCCAATGCCTCACTCACTTGCGACGTGTCAGAGTGACAGGCTCGTTGTTACATTGCGACTTCCCGGTCTGTAATTGCTCCGCAAGTAAATTAGTTGTGTGATTATAACTTAGATAAATTGCGTCCTTACCACAATGCGACTCCGTTTTATGGTATAGATAGGGCAATTGAATCTTCCCTGTCTATCTGGTCTTCCAACCGGAGAGTCTAATTCTAAGATGCGATGGATATGGAGCAAGTACACACCGGCATATCTGGACTTACGACTGTACATCCGTATGATTTTTGTTTTTACGTATTGACTGCGCCTTTTTTATCTACAACTTTGTCATGATTTTTATGTGATTCTTTATTCGAATTTATGTAACTTTTATACGCTGAAGAGGACACGAAGATAGTGTCGAAACGTTCGTTTTTTAATATATTTATTTATTATTATAATTGTTCTGCGCATTGATTACCGCGCTCTGCTCCTACTGCCTCTTTTATTCCCATATAATCTAATATTATGACTTTCATACCTTCCAAAGCTTTTGAAACTTCTGTCCACGTTTCATTAGTTACAGTTCGACTACGTTGTTGAACAGGTATACTGTAATTATATAGTATTTCATGTTTAGAAACTTCTTCAATAAGTAATTCGTCTATATCCGTAGACTCAGAAGAATTATCGACCAACGTCGATTCTTCGTACTGAATAGTTTTATCTAATATGATGTCCTCTTTGCCATTATTCATCGCACTTCGTCGTATTATTTTTCCATCATCTGTATTAAAGAATTATTACATAAAATATTATAGGACTTCCAGAACAACGCTCTTAGCGCAAAGAGCATACTCTGTCCTTGTTTAACTTTCCGTAAGTAACAAAGATAAAACGACGCTGGAGCATTAAGACCGTGGTTCTGGAACGCAGCCTAGAATTATGTAACAGTATGTTAAGTACTTAGGCCGGTATTCATAGTCAAATCTTATATTTAAAATTGTCTTAAGTTTATCTTTAGATGCTGTACGACTCGTTTCGTTGGCTACATATAGTATCTATAAAGATGAACTTAAGATGACTTATATATAAGATCTGACTATGAATATTGATTTATCTTTGATTTATCTTCATAATTTCTTCATAAATATATATTATTTTCATTTATACTTACCGTACATTGGAAAAAAATATCGATTTTTATCAAAACAGTATGTATCGAATCCCTCCAAGCATTTATGTGTAGGAACTAGAGATTCTTCCACAATTTCCTCGCAAACCCCGCAAGTGTTAACGAGTGTAATCTGAAATTAAAAAGAATCATAACTATTACTTACTATCACTATTAATTATGATTAATAGTTAACAAAACTTGTCGACTATGGCTACGGTCAACGTGACGCTACAAATGCTTTGAAGCGTTCTTCTTTCCTTCTTTCTTCATTGAAAGGAAAGAGAAGAGGAATCCTTCGAAGCATTTGTAGCGTCACGTTGACCGTAGCCATTGTTATATTATAGAAGTGTTCAATTATTTTGCCATTATAAGATTGAGGTTATATTTGCGTTTATATTCCTATAATTATTCTATTCCTAAAATTTATATTATTGACATTGTGCAAAAATTTAGTAATAATTATTATATTTTCTTACCTCACTCGATGCCATAGATTCCATGATAGGATTATTGGTAATTATTTAGAATAAACCTCGAATATCAATGAAATTATGCTCATTCGACGCGTTTTGACACGAAACGAAAGAATCTGGCAGAAAAATGCGGCGGTCTGCCCTGCGAAGCGAGATATTTAGCGTTAAAGTTGACAATATAACAATAGGATGACAACATAACAATAACGTCGTTAAGACACGAGTTACACAATGGCCCTGTTTTGCTGCTTTGCTGTTCATTCAGTTGAACTTCACAACGACGAAGCGAAATATGGTGTAATTTATCTTGCGTTATCTAGTAATAAATTTTCAACCAATAGCAGCAAACTGCTGCGACAGCACGCTGCCGCATGAAATGGTACCTTCAGGGCTGCGTTCCAAAACTCTACTCTGAGTAGCAGAGTTAACCCTACGTCGTTCCAAAACGCGAAGTAAGTAACTATATGGGCGGAGCCTATTCGTTCCAAAAGTGAGAGTAAAGTAACCCCGGAGTTAACTCTATGAACCCTGCTTCCGAGGTGGGTTAGGAGAGTAAACTCTTCTAAATTTAAATATAAACGCGGGACCTTAGAACATAATAAGCGCAATTGTCTCTATACACCGCAAAACGTTGGTCGTTGTCATTGCTGTGATAAAAGTAAGTAAGAAATATATTATTAATAAACATATTAGATAAAGTATTTTATATATCACACATAATAAATAAGCATATTAATTTTTTTTTAATGGTTTTTCAGTCTGTTTTAGGATTGAGAGTTACTTCTCAAAGGAAGGTTTATTAAGGTTAAGCTTAACTTCCAATCCTAAAACATTGTTAAAGTATCAGTATTATTGTTGAATATCATGTATTTCTGTGCACATCGTACATTGGCACTCTTTCTGTATTATAACGACATCTAACGTCTACCGGTGCCCGCGATATACTTCCCCTTTTTGGGCACGTTCGCGCATCGTGTTCATGTATTATCGAGACCTGTCCGTCTCTCGACCCTCACTCTTTCGAACGATCGCGGACACGATACTTGTGTTGTGTACTCACGTTCCGTGCGCGCCGGATAGACTCACTTACATCAATAAATTCGTGTTGTATTGTCAATATCTCGCGATCTCGATAATTTCCTATACCGAACCTTTCGATCTTACAGACGGGAATCTCAACAGGTTATGGGCCCAGGCACGGTGTCTGGTTTCGGTGTCGGAAAATTGTGCGAGTGAGTTTCAAGGGTGCCATCGAGAAAGTGAACGGGCGACTCGTTAACGACAACGTGGTCGCGCCATTTTCGTTCGAGCAAACGGGACTCCTCCGTGCGCTATAGTGACGGAAAGAACAGAAATCGTGGACAAATTTATAGCGGGATATAAGCAATGGCCAACGTCGACGTTAAGCAGATTACGAAATTTGACGGTACAAATTTCCAGCTCTGGAAATTCCAGATTACCACTGCGTTGGTGGCAAAGGAGCTCAAAGGCTACGTAGATGGAACGATAGTTCCACCGAAACCCATGGACGCCACATTTGCCGCCTGGACGACGAACAATGCTGCCGCTATGTGCTTAATCTCCACAACAGTCGAGTATTCGCAACTCGAATACTTAATTACGTGTGACACTGCTAAAGGGATGTGGGATAAACTCACAAGTATCCACGAACAGACTTCAGCGTCGAATTTGTTACATTTGAATCAGAAATTTCATGCTTACAGCATGAGCTCGTGTGACAGTGTAGCTCAACACATAGCGAAGGTTGAGAACATGACACGTCAACTTAGAGACCTTGGAGAACGGATCTCGAACACGGCATTGATGGCCAAGATACTCGGTAGTCTTCCTTCGAAGTTTAACGCGTTGGTGACCGCATGGGACAGTGTGCCCTTAGAATATCAAACAGTTGATAATTTACGTGAACGGTTAATCAAGGAAGAGAACAGACTAACGAATGACGATGACAAAGCTGCTGCTTTGAGTGCAGTAAATCGAAACGCATCAAGCACGAAGAAAACGGGGAAAGGAAATTCGTGTAAAAAATCGAACAAGACAGTCAAATGCTATTATTGCGGTATAACCGGGCATTTGATCAGATCGTGTCGGAAACGGAAGAGTGATAACGGTGACAAAGATGGCGAAGCCAACGTGAGTGCACTCGTCGCTGTTGAGAGTTTCGAGCCAAAGGACATGTTCGCGTTAAATGCTGTAAATCGCGAAAAAGAACGATTCTTGAATAACGATACTCGAGACACGTGGTACGGAGATAGTGCGTGTTCGCGCTATATAACATTTCGTCGTGATTGGTTCTCAAATTTCAAAGAGTGCTCGGGATCCATCGTTCTCGGTGACGATGGCGCGTGCGCGGTGAATGGTTCCGGTACAGTGCCAATCAAAAGTTTGGTTAATGGACAATGGCTAAACTTTAATATCGAAAACGTGGCGTATGTCCCGAATTTTCGAAAGAATTTATTTTCTCTCGGGCTGTGCACGGAAAAAGGCTTGAAAGTGGTGCTCACAAAAGAATCCATTCAAATTGTACGTGATGGTAAAGCCATTATAGAGGGTGTCAAGCAGAGCAACCAATTGTACAGACTGTACATCGAACCAGCGGGCAAAGTCCAAGACGAAGTACACGCGACGACGACGGAGAAAAACAGCCTGCGACTTTGGCACGACCGCTTGGGTCATATAAACAAGCGAGCAGTACAGAATTCAGTCAAGTTGACTAACGGCATGAAAATAGATGATACAAAAGATTTCTTTTGTGCGCCATGTCAAATCGGAAAATCACATCGACTCACATTTCCGAAAAACAAAACACGAACGAGACGGGAGCCAGGTGAATTCATCCATAGCGATGTATGCGGCCCCATGTCAGTGAGTTCCCTGGGAGGAGCGAGAATATACGTGTCCTTCAAGGATGATGCGTCCGGGTATCGACACGTTTATTTCATTAAGCATAAGTCAGATGTGCTAGATCGCTTTCGTGAGTACGAACAGTTGGTGAAAAATTTAATAAACCAATCAAAACCCTCAGGGTCGATAACGGACGCGAATATATAAACAATCCAATGAGGCTGTTCCTGGCAGAAAGAGGTATCCAACTGGAAACTACGGCACCATACACACCGGAGCAGAATGGGCGATCAGAACGCGACAATCGGACAATTGTCGAATCAGCTTTAACAATGCTCGAGGCCAAGGGTTTACCACGATTTCTATGGGCAGAAGCCGTCAACACGGCAATCTACGTCATTAACAGGACGGCGACATCTCAAGTTGAGAGAGCAACACCATATGAGATCTGGCACGGCAAGAGGCCCGATCTTTCGCACATCAGGGTGTTTGGATCAGAAGCCTACTCGCATGTACCGAAAATACAGCGAACAAAACTGGATGCAAAAGCCAAGAAAGCAATTTTGGTTGGCTATCAAGGAGAGTCGCGAAATTATCGACTCTATGATTCCTCGTCGAAGAAACTCTACGTCAGCAGAGACGTCACGTTCGACGAGACATCGACGTGTGATGGCAAGAAAAGAGACACAGTCGACATCGAGTTGGAGACACCGGCGAAAGCGGTTCCTGTTCCGGCAGAAGAAGATGACATCGCTCCAGCAGAAGAAGACGACGTCGTTCCAGTGGGAGTGACTGGTGAGCAAGTGCAAGGGCATGACAGATTGCCCCGATTGAGAGATCGTCAATTAGTGCATCCTCCCGAGAGATTCGAAGCGCATTTTGTCGAATTTCATGAGCCAACTACATACAACGAAGCCGTTAACGGTAAAGATGCAACGGAATGGCAGCGCGCTATCCAAGATGAGCTCGACGCTCATGAGAAAAATGGAACTTGGTCCGTTGTTCCACTTCCCAAGGAGAAGAAGACCATCGATTCTCGTTGGATCTTCAAGGTCAAAAGGTCACCGTCCGGTGACATTCAACGTTACAAGGCACGCCTCTGTGCCAGAGGTTTTTCGCAGCAAGCAGGAGTCGACTACAAGGAGACGTTTTCCCCTGTCGTGAGGTACGACAGTCTACGCGTCCTGCTGGCTGTTGCGACGGAGATGGATCTGGAGGTCGGTCAATTCGACATCAAAACGGCTTTCCTCTATGGGGAGCTGTCCGAAGAAATCTACATGAAAGTGCCAAGTGGGTTGAACGTGAAGGGTAAAAATGTTGCGTGTAAACTAGTGAAAGCGTTGTACGGGTTGAAGCAGGCGTCGCGCTGTTGGAATTTGAAGTTTAAGTCATTTTTGAAACAATTTAATTTTGAGGCTTGCGATGCGGATAAATGCATCTATAAAGGTATAATTAACGGTTTAATTGTATTCCTCGCATTGTATGTGGACGATGGTCTAATTTTAGCGAAAACTATAGATGCAATTAACGTTGTCATAGATGCGCTCCGCAAGTCATTCGACATAACGGTCGAGAAATCGAACATTTTCGTGGGCTTAGAATTTGAGCGTGATCGTAAAATTAAAACAATGTCGATTCATCAACATAGATATATTGATAAAATTATTGCACGATTTAATATGATCGAATCGCGACCTTTGAGTGTACCAGCGGATCCGAATGTGAGTTTAACGTCTGCTGAGAGAAATAATAATTTTGACTTGAAAATGCCTTATCAGGAGGCAGTCGGAAGTTTAAACTTTTTGGCAATTGTAAGTCGTCCTGACATATCATACGCGGTAAATGTAGTCAGTCGTCACTTGTGTAATTATTCTCGAGATCACTGGGAAGCGGTAAAACGCGTATAATTCGCTATCTGAAAGAAACGAGAGATTTATCACTAATTTATCGGAGCGAGGGAGCAAATTCATTTCCAGTTGCGTACTCAGATGCGGACTATGCGGGCGACGTCGACACGCGACGATCTACTTCCGGTTATATATTTTTATTGAACGGTGGTCCAGTGATCTGGGGATCACAACGACAAAGTATTGTTTCGTTAAGTACAACCGAGAGTATGTATCGGCAGAGTATGTATCGGCATGCACTGCAACAAAGGAAGCAGTTTGGTTGAAACAACTGCTCAAAGACATGGAATACCGATGTGAAGGTCAGATTGTCTTAAACGTGGATAATCAGAGCGCAATACGCCTCATTAAGAATCCCGAGTTTCACAAAAGGACAAAACACATCGGTGTTCGGTATCATTTCATACGGGAAAAATACGATAACGGCGAGATAGATGTGAAGTACGTAAATACCGATATGCAACTCGCAGATCTATTTACAAAAGCATTAAGGAAAGATAGATTCAGAATGTTGAGAGAGTGTATTGGTATGTTTTGAGTGTGAAGAATGTACTGTGTGAGTGGGAGTGTTGAATATTATGTATTTCTGTGCACATCGTACATTGGCACTCTTTCTGTATTATAACGACATCTAACGTCTACCGGTGCCCGCGATATACTTCCCCTTTTTGGGCACGTTCGCGCATCGTGTTCATGTATTATCGAGACCTGTCCGTCTCTCGACCCTCACTCTTTCGAACGATCGCGGACACGATACTTGTGTTGTGTACTCACGTTCCGTGCGCGCCGGATAGACTCACTTACATCAATAAATTCGTGTTGTATTGTCAATATCTCGCGATCTCGATAATTTCCTATACCGAACCTTTCGATCCTACAGATGGGAATCTCAACAATTATACATATATACAAATAATATTATAAATTTATATTATCGTTTACAGAGAATAAAATAGATAAAATGGATCTCACAGAACAGCAGTACATGATCGAAGGTGTAATATACAACATTACGACAACATCCGAGATGCATAAAAGAATACGAAATGGTAAGTTAAGTAGTAGAGTATTGAACTAATTTTATTATTGAACTAATTTTGTCTTTTACTACGTTTACGCGGCGAGGCTATGCGTTTACGCGATGTAGTAACTTATGATAATTCACCTAAATTATCATAACTTACGATAATTCACTCCGCGTAAACAGGGGTGTCTAGCCGTGACTTAAAGTACGATAATAGCAGTAACTTACTCAAATTAGCTAATACTTTCCTTGCTAATACCTCGCATAAACGGCGAATTTGATTAAGTGCAAGAGTGCAGTACAAGCAAACCCCGCGCGATATTTCAAAATTACTTTCATCAGTGTCACCTGGAAGTATCATTAATACGAGTGTCAATAAAAAGCAGATAACAATTGCAGGTTAGTTACATTATATGAACAATAATGATATGATTTATAAAAATAATAAGTAGCAATGTACCCCACAACCGTAACTGTCATTATATTACGCATGTTATCTACTATACATTGAGGTTAGAGTGCTGGTTACCACATTAAATATTTTTATAACTTGACATTTATTGCGGCTGAAAAGCATATTTACATTAATTATAATGTAGAATTCTATAATAAATCTTATCATTCTTCTTTTTTGAACTGATAACCTCTAAATCGTATTACGGACCGGAGAGGAACACTATATACTTCGCGAATGCGTAAACGGCTCTCAAAAAGTATCGCAGAATACTACGCACGCGTAAACGGCTCTCAAAAAGTATCGCAGAATACTACGCACGCGTAAACGGTAGAAAATTATGTATCGTGTAAACGCATAGCCTCGCCGCGTAAACGTAGTATATGTCTAAAAATGTACTAAAAATTTAATAAAAATGTAATAAAGTATTTAATGCAATGTTTAATAAAACAGCTTGTTGAGTTCGTTGAGCTTCCATTTTATTCGTTGCTAATACTACTTTTTCACGTTCCAAATCGTTCAACCAGAGTAACTTACTCTGGCTTACTCTCTCCCCCACTACCTTGGGTTCTTTAGAGTTGACGGAGTAGAGTTTTGGAACGCAGCCCAGGTGCGCCAACTGCCGCCAGCCTTAAGGCGCGTCCGCAATGATCGGGTGGCTCGACCAATGGCAGTGGCCCGCCAATAGCAAGCGAGGCGCGCGAAATTTTCCCCAGACTTTGGGCATTATTCCCGAAAGGGACGTCTGGGGAAACGACGAGGAGGAGGCCGACCTCCGGGACCCCGCCACCCACCACCACGACGGCGAGGTCCTCGACGACGGACACCAGGAGTCGGAGGTCGGCGAGCGCGCCTTCCGAGAAGATCGGCGCCGCCAGGCCGGCACGCGTGTCCCCCCCGGACATCACTGGCCGTCACTAAAACTCCACCATCCAGTAGTGGCGGCGGGGGGGACACCCAGCGGAAGAAGAAGACGCCCGAGGGGCCCGGGCCAATCACCGCCGGACCCACTACAAAGGGCGAGATCTCGGGCGTCCAGCGTGCCCGTCGAGAAGAGCGCAAGGCCGGCCGCCCTGATCAGCCCACCAGAGGTCAGGGCAGTCGCGGAGAGGGGCGGGGGGGGGGGGTGGCGAGGACGTCACCCCTGCAACGAGGGACGCCGCCCCTCAGAGGGGCCTCCGGCTCGCCACCGAACACCAGTGGCAGCCCGATGGGGGTCCCCAACATGGCGAGTCCGTCCGCCATGACCGCGACATCACTGCCAGCCACCCTTACAACGTGCACGGTGACGACCACCATGTGTGGGTCTCCCGTCATGACGACGGGGGTCGCCACGGGGAGACGGAGCACGCCGCTCCGCTCTCCCCCCTCCCGACGATCCAGGAGGTGGCGTCGCCGTGCGAGGAGGAACGGACGCGCCCTGAGAGAAGGTCGACACCCCCACCACCACCCAGGGTGGAACAGAAATAAAGTATTCTCTGCTTTAACAAAAAGACTTCAATTTATCAACAATTTACTGCTTTAAATGTTGTGTTTTGGTAAAGCAGCGACTTTCTCGCAAAATAAGGTATTCTCTGCTTTAACAAAAAGACTTCAATTTATCAACAATTTACTGCTTTAAATGTTGTGTTTTGGTAAAGCAGCGACTTTCTCGCGAGGGGGAGGGTGCGAGGGGAGGGGCCAATAATCAAGCGTCTTAATTCAAGCAGTTTGGTATCCGGCATGTCGGAAAAAATAGGGGAAAAAATTGGTAAAAAAAAATAGGTGGGGTGCATATTTTTCGGGCTCCCCCGATTGATTATCACTGTCGGAGTCACAACAAAGGTTTTTACCAAGAAAACCGCAAGAAAATATCAAAATTCGGGAAAGGCCCTATTCTGTAGAATTACCGTTATTTTCCTTCATTGATGTTCTAATTACATTGTATTGTTTCTTGGTAAGTTTGGCTTCTACCATAATACAGAAAGCTACATCCGCAGATAATGCAGTCTCGACTGTCGCTTGAAATGCTTTTTTTGTATAATAAAGCTCTCGTTGGTGAGGTTGTTGTAACGTCTTTTACAACTTGTGCCGAATGTAAGTTTCCGGAAGAGTGAAGGCTCATTTGCGTTGCATATAACAATTCTTCTGTTGTAAAATTTCGACGAAGATCTTCAGTCTTTCGCCGTTTTGATCACTCACTAGATGAATCAAAGTCCAACGAAGGACGACCGCGTATGTCTAAACGATCTGTATTGGAACGTGTAGGGAACGACATATTTACTTCCAGCCATTTCTTGTTTTTGTGAAGAAAAACATTCGTATTTTTTTGCCTTTTGCCATTTTGTGCGCAGTTTAGAGAAGAATTTCGACATGTGTGATTTGGCATCTGGATAGATTTAATGGAACAGTTATTTTGTTCGGATAATTCCTGTTCCAAATTTTATAACAACCTGTCCTTTTACGAATAATAATCGAACGCGAACTAGCTCGCCGGACCAGGGGTTCGATTGGAAGGCCCAGAGGCTGTAACCAGATTTCAATTCACACAAACAAAGTTTATTAAATACTCAAATTAATACAGCGGACGGTTAAATAACGTAGATTTAATCCAGCGGTCAGGCGCCGATGCGATCACTATGACACCCGTGATGGCGGCGCGGACTTGATACAGATTTACGCGGGCGCGGTCGCTAGAATTACAAATGTAAGTTACGCAGCTCTCTTACGGCCAGGGTTTAACGCAAACAAATACAAGAACGGAATGCGATATTTACAGCGATCTACAATATATAGACGTATACGGAGAAACGGAGCGTGAAATTTACAAAGTATCTACGCGGACGCCTACGGAGATATACAGTGTTTTACGCGGAGGTATCCGGGAATCGGATTATGACACACGGTGTGTCGATTACGCGACGGTACGCGGGAGATTACGGTACGCGGACTATGTACAATCGATATGCGGATCTCCCGGGCGAAAACGCGAGTCGCGGTCGGGAAAATCCGGAGGAAAGGAACGGCCGGTCAGTATTCAATGGACGCCTCAATGATTGATTACGTGGGGAAGGGTCTCGGCTGCTCCCCCACAACGCCGATATCTCTTGTGCCCCTCGCCCCACCGACGTGGACCGTTGAGCGGGAGGACATCCAATTTGGCGCGATGGATAAAGCGCCAGTCAGCGAAGCGGCTGAAGCTGTTATTACGGGCGAAGTGATTGCTCGCCCTCGCCCGCAACGACACCATGAACACCTTCCCCTGATCAGGCTTACGTAAAAGCCGGTTTGTATAAAATTCTACCACAGCTGAGCGCAAACGAGTTACCACCTGGAAGCGAGCTCCTGGTGGGATTTTCACCGTCGCGCCCCTGGCACTCCGGCATACCACCATCATCTCCTCAGTCGCCGCACACCACTTCCACCGAAGCGACAATCTCTCGGACTGCCTCCGCGCGGCATTCCAAGCCCTCGACCACAGGGAGCGCTCCCCGCCGTTTCGCATCCGCCTCTCGAGTGAACCCGAAAGGAAAGATGCGAGCTCCTCGTTAGACGGAAGATGACCGATACGCCTAGCTACAACCCCCCGCAGCGACGCCCACGCGAGCCCCCTGACCGCCTCGTCGTCAGCCGTAAGCATACGGAAAGCGTGCGCGACGGACAGGACGTCCGCGAGTTCGGCGAGCGGAAGCAGTCTACAATCCCCCCGGCTGGGAGGGAGATAGACCGGTATCCGCGCTTGCACGCTGCGGGAGATTGAGCCAGGCTTTAGCGGCCCTCCGGACCATTTTGTCCGCGGCTACAAGGGGACGCTTCTCCACTGCGGCCCTCCGAAACAGAAAGTCCATCCGCGGCAACAGGTGTGTTGCAACGACTTCGACTTTCTGCCACGGGGTAAGCAGGGATCGATCTACCGCCCGGAGACCCCCGAGAAGACAGTCAATGGTCTGGAATGGTGTAGCGTCGACCGCGAGTCCGGTCGGTACACCAAGGTGATGATAAGACTCGCCCTCTACCAGATGATGAACAGGCTGTCCCTGCATTTCGAATGTTTAATTTAATTTAATTTAATTTAATTTATTGCAATGCTTGGTGGAGGATACAATTATAGAGAGTATAATGAGTGCACGCAAATGATGAGGCATCAACACGTTGTTGTTACTAAGCCTACCAGTGGAGACAGTGTGAGTTATTATATAATACAAAAACGAAAACGATGGATTCGCTCACGAGAGTAAAATATGTCGTAAGTACATTCGTTACAGTATATAAGAACTTTACAATACACACGCAGTAACACATAGAATAAACGTGCGCACACACACTCGCACGTGTGGCCGTTAGCAGACACGACATACCGTGCAAGCAATCAGCGATGCGCAGGTTGAGATGCATTTCTGGCAGGAAGTGCAGCCAATGAAATGAAGGTGGATGTAGCTGTGCGAAAGGAAGACAAGGAGGTTAAGGATCTTATGGTAGAGGGAAGGTCATTGTAATATTTGACTGCACAATAGGAGAAAGAAGTGCGAAACTTGGCAGAGTGATGCGATGGAAAGGAAAGAAGGTCGGGGTAACGAGTATTTGGGGCGTTAACGGCATGGAGCTCGGAGTTCAGATGCAAGAGACGTCGGAGGTAAGGAGTATTAGACTGGAGAAGACGGAAAACCAGGCAACAGAGGTGAAGCGCAAAACGTTGTTGGATTTTTAGCTAACGGGAGTTAGAATAGAGTGGGGATATATGGTCAAATTTTCGGACACCGTAGGAGAAGCGGAGACATGAATTTTGAATATATTGGATACGATTTAACAGTTGCTGGTTAAGTGCTGGAATATAAACGACGTCGGCGTAGTCGAAGAGTGAGATGACAAGCGCTTGGGGTACATGAAGCTTCTGAGAAGTGGAGAGTATGTGCCGGAAAGGATATAGAAGACGAAGTCGAGCGAAGGCAGCTCGACATTTCACGTCCACATGCTGTTTAAACGACCAGGAAGAGTCGACGTGAACGCCGAGTATTTTAATTGAGGATGATAGTGGTATGGGTACGGAGTTTAGATAAAGGTCGATGGATTGAAGCTGAGATAACAGCAATGGAGAACCTGCAATGAGAAGTGAGGATTTGGAAGGGTTAAGGTGCAGTCCATTTGAGGATGCCCATTTAGCTACCGCTTCAAGGTCACTGTTTAATGCAGCGATGGTAGAAGAGACATCGGATAGACGGAATGTTTTGCGAAAAATCACGTCGTCGGCATATTTAAGAAGTTCGGCGAAAAAAAGAGTGGAGGACAGATCAGCGATGAAAATGATGAATAATAATGGACCGAGCACGGAACCCCAAGGTACGCCTGAGAGAACAGCGCGAGAATAGGAGAAGATAGGCAAGGGATTATATAAAAGGACGCGCTGGAAGCGATTTATTAGGTACGATTGCATAAGGGACAAGACTGAAGGAGATAAGCCATAGTACCCGAGCTTGGCCAGAAGAAGAAAAGGGTTGACCGTATCGAACGCTTTCGTGAAATCTAAAGTAATCAATGCAGTGAGGCAGCCTGAGTCGAAACCCCGCAGGACGGAGTCGGAGAGGTGGAGAAGTTCAGTCGTGGTGCTATGCATACCACGAAAACTGGACTGACACTCCGGAATTATCTTTGCTTTGTTCACAAATGCGTATAGTTGCTGAAAGCATATGCGCTCAAGGAGTTTGGAGAGGAATGGGGGGAGAAAGATGGGGCGAAGAGAGGAAAAAGTGGAGGGGTCGTGAGTTTTGGGAATGGGGAGGACAACTACGTGTTTCCATGAGAAGGGAAAAGTATTGAAGGAGAGGGAGTAATTCAAAATATGGAGAAGAGGTCGAGACATTGAGGCAGGCAGAGAAGTAGCATACGACCAGAGAGATCATACGGACCAGCGGAGGTAAGACGTATGCGCTTGAGGACATTGTAAAGCTCAGTGGGAGTGATTGGAGTAAAACTAAATGATTCAGGGACATTGAAGGATGAGGAGGCAAAATGACTTAGCGTTTGAGGAGAGCAGGAGGAGGAAGGAAGAGAGTCAAGAAAATGATCGTTCATAAGTTTAGGATCAAGGAGATGGGAGGGTAAGGTACGCGAGGGAGATGCTGTCCCTCCAAGTACTGAGAGATTTCTCCAGAATTGGCGAGGAGAGTTAGATGAAAAAGACTTTGTAAGATAAGCCTTCTTTTCACGGCGTATGGCATAGTTTACCTCGTTACGGAGTTGCTTATAACGATGCCAGTCGTGCTCGAATCGAGTGTGCCTATAACGAAGAAAAGCGCGACGCTTCAGAGATATTAATTTTCTGACGGCGGTGTTGAGCCACGGAGCCGGCGGACGTGACGCGCTCTTTAGCGTCAGCGGAGCGAGACGATCGAACACGGACATTATGGAGGATGTGAAATAGGCGACCATCTCATCAACATGCTCCGCGCCAAACACAGGCGACCAATCAGTCTTGAGTAACTCAGAGGAAATGTCGGAAGGCTCAAATGTTGTCGGTAGGACCCTGCTGTCTGCTCCTGCACCGATGTGCAGGGTGGCACATTTAGCAGGGTTGAACCGCAACCCCACCGACGACGCTGCGTCCTCTACGGCAGCAAGAAATCGCCGCATTTCCTCGGGCGAATCGGCAGTGAGTGCAATGTCATCCGCGTACGTCATTATGTTATAGCGTGAGCCCAACAGTTCCAACCCCGCATCGAACATCGATGGAAACTACACGCAGTACCAGGTCAATTCCGAAGTCGAAACTGATCTCCACGGACAACCCTGCCGCACCCCCGAGCGAACAGAGATAGGGCAGTGAGTCCGTCAACCGTTTGCATCCGCGTGGAGCATCCATCATACATGGATCTCCATATATTGATGATGCCCCCCAGCACCCCGGCGCGAACGTAAGTGCGGCAGATCGTCGCATGCGGGATCGACCCAAACGCATTAGAAAGATCCAACCATGCGACGAGCGCCTTCCGCCGAGTCCTCCGGACATGCGTCAGGATCTTCTGAAGGACGAAGTTGTACTCGTAGCACCCCTTGTCCCGCAGGAAACCCTTCTGCGCCGGACTCAGTTTCTTCTTCTTGATCGTCCACTTGGTCACACGATCGGCGATGAGCGCCGCGACAAGCTTGGGAGTCGTGTCCCCCAACGCGAGAAGGCGCCAATTATTCAAATCATCCCGGTCGCCTTTCTTGTAGACCAATACGGTCTTGGAGGTCTTCCAGGACGCGGGGACGGGAGAGGAGCACTTGCACACGGTTCATTAGGACACGATCCTTTAGATACGATCAAATGGACACCGTTTATATGGACACGGTTCATTTGGACACGGTTTATTTGGACACGGTTTATTTGGACACGGTTCATTTAAACACGGCTCATTTGGACACGGTGAATTGGACACCGTTCGTTTTGGAGACGGCGAATTGGACACCGTTCATTTGGACACGGGTTATTTGGACACGGTTCGTTTGGACACCGCTCATTTGGACATGGTTCATTTGGACACCGTAAGAAGTGCTCGCCGCTCACTTGGACACGAAAATGCGCGGCCTGTGCAGTTGGACACGAAAATGCGCGATCTGTTCGTTTGCACACGAGAATTCGCGACCTGTTCACTTGGACACGAAAATGCGCGGCCTGTGCAGTTGGACACTAAAATGCGCGATCTGTTCGTTTGCACACGAGAATTCGCGATCTGTTCGTTTGCACACGAGAATTCGCGACCTGTTCACTTGGACACAAAAATGCGCGGCCTGTGCAATTGGACACGAAAATGTGCGATCTGTTCGTTTGCACACGAGAATTCGTGATCTGTTCGTTTGCACACGAGAATTCGCGACCTGTTCATTTGGACACGAAAATGCGCGGCCTGTGCAGTCGGACACCGAAATGCGCGTGCATGGGGGGGGTGCGGGGGGGGGGGGCGAAGCCCCCCCTGCCCATCCATCAACCCAACCCACACCGCCCAGTGCACAGGGGGGGGGGGCGAAAGCCCCCCCCCCCCCGCCCACACTCCTAGGTTTACTCATACAATGGGGTGGGGTGCAGGGGGGGGGGCGAAGCCCCCCCCGCCCACGCATATTGACGAGTAGGGATGCAATAATATTAACATAATTTATGATTAATTTGTCTATTATTTTCGTGTCCATCTGCACAGGCCGCGCATTTTGGTGTCCAAGTGAACAGGTCGCGAATTCTCGTGTGCAAACGAACAGATCGCGAATTCTCGTGTGCAAACGAATAGATCGCGCATTTTCGTGTCCAACTGCACAGGCCGCGCATTTTCGTGTCCAAGTGAACAGGTCGCGAATTCTCGTGTGCAAACGAACAGATCGCGAATTCTCGTGTGCAAACGAACAGATCGCGAATTCTCGTGTGCAAACGAACAGATCGCGCATTTTCGTGTCCAATTCCACAGGCCGCGCATTTTCGTGTCCAAGTGAACAGGTCGCGAATTCTCGTGTGCAAACGAACAGATCGCGAATTCTCGTGTGCAAACGAACAGATCGCGAATTCTCGTGTGCAAACGAACAGATCGCGCATTTTCGTGTCCAACTGCACAGGCCGCGCATTTTCGTGTCCAAGTGAACAGGTCGCGAATTTTTGTGTGCAAACGAACAGATCGCGCATTTTCGTGTCCAACTGCACAGGCCGCGCATTTTCGTGTCCAAGTGAGCGGCGAGCACTTCTTACGGTGTCCAAATGAACCGTGTCCAAATGAGCGGTGTCCAAACGAACCGTGTCCAAATAACCCGTGTCCAAACGAACGGTGTCCAATTCGCCGTGTCCAAACGAACGGTGTCCAATTCACCGTGTCCAAATGAGCCGTGTCCAAATGAACCGTGTCCAAATGAACCGTGTCCAAATAAACCGTGTCCAAATGAACCGTGTCCATATAAACGGTGTCCATTTGATCGTGTCCAAATGATCGTGTCCAAATGAACGGTGTCCAAATGAACCGTGTGCAAGTGCAGGCCACTCCGCGGGGACTGCCTCGAGCTTAAAACACGCATTGTAAAATGCAGTAAGGAGCCGCATACCAGGATCCGCTGCACGAAGGTTACGGTAAGTGAAACCATCGGGGCCCGGCGCAGAGTTATTCATACGCCGGATCCGACGGTCCACCTCCTACTCCGTGAAGGGATCCATAAGATATGCAGCATCCCCGGTCGACTCGAGGGGTCAGTAGGCTCCACTTCCACATCAGGGGTTGCCAGATCCTCCCCTCCGCAGTATAATCTTTCGAAATACTGCTGAATCCGCTGCTTCGGCACTTGGCAGAAATCAGCGGGCCCCTGCAGCACCTCTCGGACCGCTTTGCGTCGGTTCGCTCTGTACAGAGCCTGAATACGGGTTGCTTTGCGTACCCCGTTACCACGCCTTTCTCCCGACTCCGAAGGAGGACCGGCCGGCGCCAGTCCTCTGCTCACCTCGACGGACCCGCGCCTCACGCGACCGATGCGGGCGATCGCGAGCGCCGGGCGCACCGCCGCGCGTCACACCCGATGCGACTACCCCCAAAAAAGCCGCGACCGAGGCCGCAAACTCCTCCAGGTCCGCCATCGAGGCCACGGCTTCTGCCCACCCTGCCAGCTCGTCGCGAGCAGCCACGCATTCCTCCTTGGACCGCTTTGTGCAGCAGCCGAGGCCGGTTGGCCACCGGACGGCCGGACAGGCGGAGCCTCCACACGCTGCGGACATCGACGGTGCCCCCCGCCCTCGCGCTGGGTGGTATTGGCCCTCGACAGTGTCTCCTCGCTCGCGCCGGGGCCGCCGGTTGCGCGCGCACACGGCCGACGACCCATCACACCCAGGATACTTACGGGAACACTCGAATGTCCAGACCTCCTTTGGTCTTCAGCACGCTGACGTTGCTCCCCCGGACTCGTCTCTCCGCCTTATAGGATCCGCTCCGCTTCTTCCTGAATGTGGACTAATTAATGTATGTTCTAGTCGTACAGAGCAATCACGCAATAAATTAAAATTATTATTATTATAAAAATGATTCGCCGACGTTATTGAGGGCGAGCTGTCGCCCCCAGAAGAGTCACCGCTCAGCCGGCGCCCCGCTCTTCTCGCCGGGCGCACCATCCTCCACGCACCAGGTGAGTCCCCCTTCTCTTCGGGTGATGGCGCCGCGTTCTCCTGCCGCTGCTCTTCTTCCCTGGGTGGTGGTGGGGTCGTCTGAGGCCGTGTCCGCCTCTCCTCGCACGGTGATGCCACTTTCTAGATCGTCGGGTGAGGAGGAGAGCGGGGCGGTGTGCTCCGTCTCCCCGTGGTGACCCCCGTCGACATGACGGGGTACCCACACATGGTGGTCGTCACCGTGTACGTTGTCAGGGTGGCTGGCAGTGATGTCGCGAGCGTGATTGGTGGAATAACAATCACGCTGGGAACCCCCACCGGGCTGTCGCTGGTGTAGATTGGCGAGCCGAGGGTCCTCGTTGTGGGGGGAAGGACGCCCTTGCCTCCCCTTCGCCCCTCTCCACGACACCCCTGGTTTCTGGTGGTCTGGCCAGGATTGCCCACCTTGCGCTCTTCTCGACCGACACGCCGGACGCCCGAGTTTTCGGTCTTGTTGCGGGCCCGGCTGTGATTTGCCAGGGCCCCTCGGGCGTCTTTTTTCTCCGCTGGGTGTCCTCCCCGCCGCCCTATGCGGATGGAGTTACGGCGGCGGGTGATGTCCGGGGAGATTGGCACACGCGTGCCGATCTGGAGGCGCCCGTCTTCTCGAGAAGCATGCTCGCCAATTTCCGCCTCCCGGTGGTCGTCGTCGTGGACCTCGCCGTCATGAGTGGCGAGGTCCCGGAGATCGGTGTCCTCCTCGTTGTTTCCCCAGAAGATAGGTTTCTGGGAAATATAGTGCGTGCCTCTCTTGCTATTGGCGGGCCACTGTTACTGGCCGAGCCAGCCGTATGTTGCGGACGCGCCTTAAGGCTGGTAACAGCGGCTGCTCGCGGCGCGGCGCTCCTGCCGCCGCTGCTGGTAACATTGGCTGCGGCCGTCCTACCGTGTGACATCAGTGATCCCAGATCGCGGGATATCTGACGCATGCGCAGTGGCACTAGTCTTCACAGACAGGCCTCTACTCACACATACGCAATGACGGCAGACCTGTGTATAGATACAACTGCTGGGTGCTATTTGGGACCATATATATGTATTTAGTATTTTGTATTAACTTTTAATAGTTTCTATTACATATTATATTCTAAGCCTCAAATAATATCTGTTAAGGAATAAATAATTTGTAACGACTCTGGTTCAACTTCATATTTAATTTCGCCAAGCGTTTCTCTTAAATTCATATTTATTTTCGTCAAGCGTTTCGTCTTGTATTGTCGTACTAGCCGCGTGATTCTATTCTCTTTGACACGTTCGCGGATCGTGACACATGCGGTCGCGGACTCGTGAGCCAATAAGGGCATCGCGCCGATTTCTCCCGCTTGGAATTTCGGAGCAACCGGGCAGAATACTGTGTGCTTCTCGAGCGAATACTCTGTGCTTCTCGAACGAATACGAGCGATCGAAATATACTCATTGCAATGGAAGCAAGTGTCGCGGGAATTAACGACGCAGTTTATTGTGTAAGCGCAACGAACTCATTAGCCAAATACACGGTGCCACTGGATTGGCCAAGATACTTTAACCAAAACGGTGCATTATTTTATTTGCCCTTCGTGTGTGCTCCAGTCAGATCTACAGAACCTGTGCTTCCTCGCTTCCAACACCTTGCTTCAACGCTTTATGCCACTTTCTCGCTTCCGCCTGCTATCCCTCTCGCTTTCTCTGAGCGATCCCGGCAATTCAGTTCGGCGTAAAAACTACTCCGCGCACGAACAATATCTTATATTGTATTTAATAAATAGATATAGTAAAAAATGCGTATTTAAAGAACTATATTGATAATAATAATTTATTATACCAATTTAGTTTTTCAAATACGCATTTTTTATTATATTTATTAATATTTATTAATTTCTATAAAAGCTTTTCAAGATACATAAACAATGATTTTTTTAAATTATCACACGTGTAATTTTATTTTTTATTAATAAATAAATAAATACTTTATTAACATAAAAAGGCATATTTTTTCTATATAAGACAATTTCATAGAATTACATATATATATATATATATATATATATAATGAATTTTATGATCGAGAATGCAATAATATTATCGATAAATTAACCGACTAAGCGCGATCTTCTTTATCTCCTAAGTTCTTTGGCTGCAAACTAGTGTACGTACACTTGTACTTAAAATGAAATAGATAAATGTTTGAAGAGTTTGGCGAAAGTGAGATAGAAAGTTTTTAGTGCAGTTCAGTGCAGCGGAGTGATTCGTTAGATCTAGGGCTCGATTCTTGAATTCATTCGTAAGAGAAACGTACGAGCAAATGTTGTTCTTACGGAAACATTGCAAGTTGATTGGTTAAAAGCCATGCGATAGCCAATCAACTTTCAACGTTTCTGTAAGAGCAGAAATTTCGCGTACGTTTCTCTTGCAAATGAATTCAAGAATCAAGCCCCAGAATTTTCGCATACGTTTCTCTTGCAAATGAATTCAAGAAACGATGATTCGGTATGCGGACTAATAAAAAACATGCTTTCATTTTAAAGTCTGCAGATTCATGGGGCCAACAAGAACTTATAGCGAATTCGGTTGGAACCAGTGCGCATTCAGTGCACATTAAAGCCGTTATACACTGATTTAATCTTTAATATTTAAAATATTTAAGTAAAATTTAAAGTAAAATGTAAATATTTCGTCTGATAAAATGCCTAATACATATTTTATTAAATAGTACAATAAAGAATATTGAGGATTTCGTGACTTAACCCGTTTATATTATGTATATTATTAAACATACACTTTACGTTGATTTGTGTACGATGTGCACTGAGTGCGCACTAGTGCAATCAATCGAATTCGCTGTATTAGGTACTTGTTCAAATGTTCAGTCGTTCAATGGCAGAAGTATGTGATAGTGTGCAATACTAGTGTGCAATAGTAATTTGTAGTTTTATTTATAATATTTATATTAAATAATTAAAAAATGGAGCATCCACGACCATCGACGAGTGGCATCGAAGAACCGCCTACTAAAAAACGTAAGGTAAAATCGTTTCAAACTATTTGGTTAGAGGATGCAAAGTTTAAAAATTGGTTAACGCAGCATCCGGACAATGGAAAAGCTTTCTGTACAGCATGCAATACAGTCCTTGCATGCGGTAAATCAGAGTTGAGTAGGCATGCAAATCGGGCCTCACATATCGATAATATTAATAATATTAATAAACGCGATAACTCATCTACTTCGCAGACTTCGCTGCTCGCTTCTCAATTGCAAAATAGGGACCATATTAGTAAAGTTAAATCAGCCGAAATAATATTGTCTACATTTTACGCAGAACATAACATTGCTTTCCAAACAGTAGATCATTTGGTCTCTTTATTAAAAAAGATTTTTTGTGATTCGCAGGTTCTAAAAGATTTTACAAGTGCGCGCAAATTATTAAAAATATTACAGCAAAAGTAGAAAACGAAAAAACCAATAAAAATTTAAAAAATCAGGCATTTTCTGTTTTGTTAGATAAAAGCACGAATATTACTAATAATAAAATGCTTTGTATTTTAGTAAAATATGTTTCACCTGAGAATAAAAAATGTATAACAGAATTGTTAGAATTAGTAGAATTAGATGCAAAAGATTGCTCTGCAGAAAAACTTTTTACTGCATTTAAAAATTGTTTTGAAAGTAAAAATATTCCATTAACAAATATTGTTGGTATGGCTTCCGATAATGTTTCTGTAATGATTGGAAATCGAAATTCTTTTGTAAGCCGATTAAAAAAAGAGGTACCGGCCCTCATAGTATTAAAATGTATATGCCATACCTCCACGCTTATTTCTAGTAAAGCTTGTTCTAAATTGCCGGATTCGTGTGAAAATTTACTACATGCAGTTACTATTTACGTCTGTGACAGTGCAAAAAGATATGCAAATCTGCGTGAATTTCAAGAATTTTTGAACGTAGAGACTCGTAAAATATTAAAGTTATCAGGTACTAGATGGCTTAATTTACATAAATGTGTAGTGAGACTTCTCGATAACTGGGAAGTATTAAAAAATTTTTTCTTACTCGAAGTTACAGAAACTAAAAATATGTAAATCGGCTGAAACGATTTTTGATTTGTTAAATAATGATATAATAAAAGCATATTTTTTATTTTTAAAATACTCTTTAAATTTTTTCAATAGTTTTAACGCTTTATATCAATCCAGGAATGTTTTAATACATAGATTGTCTGAGAATTGCGAGCAGCTAATGAAGCAGATAGGGTAAAATTTTCTTTTACCGGTAGCTTTGCGTGATATTTCTTCAAATTTAACTCAGGATAATTTTTTACCTTTGGACGAAATATATGTAGGTCAGGAATGCGAAATATTCTTGAAACATCTAACATCAGAATTTGTAAAAGAAATAAAATTAACATGTCTAAATTTTTATATTACGGCAACCGATGAAATGATAATATGTTTACCATTTAATGATTTACTTCTCCGCGGTTTAAAATTTTTAGATCCAAAATTTGCATTATACGACGAAGCAAGAAGTGTGATTAGAAATCTCACTGACGTCGCTATGTCTTTTGGGAATTTTGATGTTAGAGCTTTGGCTTTAGAATGGGGACTATTACCATCAATGTTTAGCGACGCGGATAAGGATATTTTGGCCAAATTAGAAATAGATGACATGTGGAAAAAGATTTTTGAAACCAAAAATTTTAGTAACGAACCAATGTTTCCAAACTTGGAAAAATTAGTACATGCAGCTCTTTCACTTCCTCATTCTAATGCTGAAGCTGAAAGAATATTTTCCATTGTTACGGATGTAAAGAATAAAAAGAGAAATCAAATTAACACTGAAAATGTTAATGCTATTTGTAAAGTACGGTCAAGCTTTCAGGTTCAAAATATAAATTGTTGTAATTTTCAAGTGAATTCGAGACATTTAGACTTACATAATTCTAAAAATTTATACACTTATAATAAAAATACAAATAAAGATAAAGATAAAGATACAAATAAAGATACAGATACGGATAAAGAGAACTTACAATTAGAGACTTAAAATTGTCTTTTACAAAATTTATTGCAATGACATAATTTACGTATGTTTTATGCTTTTTTTAATATAACATTTAAAAAATCGAAATTTTAATTAAAATTGTTTTTTAAATATTTTGTACTGGTTGTTTCTCAAATTATTAGAATTTGTTATTTTTAAATAATTTCGGTACTCTTTTTATTCCGCATTAACTTTTAATATAATATTTACGTCTTAGTGCACGCTTAAAAATAAGCATGTGCAATATTCTTATTTTTTTACTTGAATTTATATTAATTATTTTTTTCCTTATTGTTTAGGATTGCAATCAACGCGATCGATTACCGCGATCGATACCGCTACCGCCATCCCTGAGCCGCCCCTTGAACGAGGCGACTTCGCGCCGCTCCCCCTCATCACCCCTGACCGCGCGGTCTCTCGCGGCGCGCTATCGATCCGTTCACGCCAGGATCCCGTGATCCTGCGAAACGCGCTTATTGGCCCATTTCATTGTCGCGTCACCGAAAGCTCCGGAAACGGGCCCGCGAGAGCTCCGGTCCCTTCAGTAGCAAATTATCGGGCGGTTCAAGCGGTGCTCCAGCCGACTTGCACCCGTCTTCCGCTATTTCTATTCCGATTCACGCGGTCGAACTCGCCGTCGTGCATTCGTCAAGCTCGCAAGTGTCGGTTCACGCGGATTTACGCCCCGTCGTGCATCCGGACTGCAGTTATCGTGCCGTCAGTGCATTCGTGCAAAGTGTCTCGCAGGCACTCGCCACCGCGCCGTACGCGCGCTCGCTCCCGCTCTCACAGTGCGGCGACGAACATTTACGCCTCCGAGCGTCAGCATCTTCACCCTCGCAGCAAGCGAGAGGTGAACGTTATACAAAATTTAAGTGTGCGTCTCCGCGTGACATACTTGCGCCCCAAGTGCGCTCACATATCGCCGTGCTCACATATTCGCACGCTGAAATCACGTGCACGTCGCACATACACGCCGCGCCTCGTTCTGTAAAGGCCCTCGGCGAAACTCTATAATTATTAAACCAGTGCTGTGCACCATTGAGGTGAAAATCAGTGTCCGCTCATTTTCCGCACTCCCGATCCCTGTCGGGGTCGACCCGGCCTTTCTTGCTCCAATTGGTGAAGCCGGAGTTACGCCCGGCAACAGCAAATTCGCCAACACTTATAGTATAGATTTATTTTATTAATATATATTTTTAAGTTTTTTGTGATAAATATACTTTATTTATTGTTTTATATTTTTATTAAAAGATTTATTTTTTGTTTTATTATTTTTATATTTTATGTTTTATGTTTATTAATTAATTATGTAAATCGATCTATTAATTTTTATTTTATTTCCTTATTTTATAAATTTATTTTTTAATGTAATTTTGGATCAATTTGGATTAATCTGCTAGTTGTTTTAGAAAGACTGCCACATAGTCCTGCCAGTTTTGCCGCGATAATATTTAAATAATTTATAATATTTTGTAATTTATGTATTGTATTTATATATTGTATTTACATATTGTATTTATACATTGTATTTATATATCGTGTTATGTGCGTTTTCTAGTATTTCAAACCAACCGCGCTCCACTGTATACGTGTAATGCTAGTTCTTTTCTGAGCGCGGGGATTCTCCTCCTGAAAGAGGGCGTTGTATGTAAAGCGGAAGCGTTCGTTCGTCTCTTCCGGCAGACGGGCACGACTGAGCCATGTAACAACACGCATTTTTGTCTCGATTAAATTAAGTCGTAATTACAAGTACGTACATTAGTAACTCTATCCCTAAAGTGAACCCCGAAACCCGTTGGGTCACAACAATTGGCGACGAGGATGGGATGAGGGTTCCTCGATAACTAGAGAGGAAGATACAAGTACCAGTCAGCACAAGGAAGTACGGGAAACGGTAAGTACGAGGCGGACATTTTCTCTTTGTGAACCTCTACCGAAATGGCGACAGCAGCAGTGCCAAATACTTTTACAATCGAGCCGTTCGATTCCACGATTACGAATTGGTCACGATGGTTGCTCAGGTTAGAAGGGGCATTTCGAATTTTCGCAATTAAAGACGAGGCCCGAGAGTAGTTATACTAGGAGAGTTCTAACCCGGGAGCAATGAGGGGGAGTGAGGGAGGGGGGTATCGGATTACGCGGGGGGTGAGGGGGAAGGGGGAGGGGGCGGGGTATCGGGTTACACAAGGGTATCAGATTTCAAGGATATCGGGTTACACAAGGGTATCGGATTTCAAGGATATCGGGTTAAAGACTGCATCGCGTGGTTCACCGAGAAACTCCGTAGACTGACGCATCGCGTAAAGAACATCTTGTCTGACAACGTGTGCATGGTAGATCTAACGCGAGACGAGTGGGAGACATTTCACAGCGCGGTACAATGTTATAAATGCGAAAAACCGTTCGCGCCGGGTACGCGATCATTGCCACCTGACCGGACGTTATAGAGGTCCAGCATATTCGACATGCAATCTAAATTGTATCCGAACAGAATAATTATTCATCTATATATTTTATTACGATGAATTTGAAATAAACCATCCATTTGGCTCACATACTGACACTCATAAAATGGTGCATAATTGGTGCTGTATATTATTCTTTGCCATGTATACCTCCACATACGAGGGGGTCCCGGATGGTATCATTGCGTTTCCCCTCATCGCGTGCCGAGAGGGACAACCGCGGGGTTTTAGCCGGTAGAAATCCGGCACTCCTCTCGCTCCTCTCCCCGGAGGGCGAGGGAGTCTTCCTCCTCCTTACAGAGGGGGCTACTGGGCCATATACCAAGCCCGGGAACCCAGTAGTCGAAAATTTCTCCGCGAGTAGCTAGATAATATATACTCCGACTCCAGGCATATCCGCAGGGGGTCGGGGGGGGGGCGTTCCCCGCGGGGGGAACGCCATAAGAGATGGGCGAGGGGGGCACGGGACGGGCAGTTGGTGGGGGGGAGCAGAAGTTGGGGGAACTTCTGCACTCGGGTACTCTCGAGGGGGGTCGGGAGGGGGGGGGAGGAAGAGGTCCCGCGTTATCGACGGTAGCGTCGTCGATCGCGGCGGGGCGCGCACTGTCCGTGCGCGTCGTCGCGCGCTTCTTCGTCCTCGCGGGCCGGACGCGGTTTTCCGGTCCCCCGTCCCCAACGGCGAAAATCGCGCCTCCCTCTCCAGAAAGGGGAAGCGTCGATCGCGGCGTCGCGCGCTTCTTTGTCTCAACGGGCCGGACGCGGTTTTCCGACCAGCCTCGGTGTATTGAGAGAGACAGAGAGAGACGATACTGCTCTCTTCGTTCACCCGAATCGTGCGTTTCACGAAAATAGGTAAACTATGAGAGTTCTAACCATGGAGCTCCGAGGGGGGGTGAGGGGCGAGGGGGGTACCGCGGGCGGAGGGGGGGGGGCGGGGGGAGGTCCCCCGGCGGGGGTGGGTGTCCGCGGGGCAAGGGAGGGTGTTCGCGGGAAGGGGGAGGGGGGTACCGCGTTTCCGGTCGCGCCGCGGGGTGAGGGGGAGGGGGAGGGGTACCGCGTTTTTCCGGCGCCGCGGGGGAGGGGTGACCGCGTTCGCGTTTTCGCCGCGCCGCGGGGAGGGGTCCGCGTGCAACGGCCGCGTTGGTCCGCGTGACGTCACACGGCGCGCTCCCGGCCCCCGTTCGCGCGCGTCTTTTCGCTTTATTTACCTCTACTTACCTATTTTCTTCGACGTCCAGCTTCTCTGCCACATCACACCAGCTTCTCTGCCACATCACACTATCAGTCATGAACAGTGCCAAATGGACAGAGATTGCATGGCATAATAGTATACAATGGACGTTCGCATGAAGAACACATTATATTGTCAAAGAGTATACAAGGCCTGGTGTTGTGTCTACGAACAGCGTACAAAAACGAGAATATTCCGCTAATTTCCACCATACATGCTGCACAAAACTTCGCATGTCCCGAAGTATAGTAAATGTACATGCAGCACATTTTTTTAAGAGGATCCAATGTATTTACCTCTGCTTGATCCAAAACTCTAAAAAGTTCATCTTGAACATCATCAGAATGCTCTGATATGTCGCTGTCATAACACGAATCGTTAGCAATAAGTGCATCATCATCAACTTCTTCCTGTTCATTCACAACAACTTCTTCATTCACTTCCAGTTCTGCATTCACTTCCATTTCCTCTTTATTGTTCATTAACTTCAACGTCCATATCCTCTTGTTCAAATAGTTCCTCGAAATCCATTGTTACAAACACACACACACACATACACTTTGCTTACTTGCACTCACTTAACCCTTCGAAAGCGTCCCAAAACGCCTTATACGCGTCAAAATCAATTAGACGTAAATTTCTCCACCGTCCTCTATTCCTTTCCAGTATATTTGATAATTGAGAAAAATCCACCGTATTCTTCAGCGTTCTCTATTCTTTTCCAAAATATGTAGTTACCGAGAAAACTCCGGTTCGATCCGAGATCGGCGCTCCCGATCTCGCGACGGATCAAATACCTCGGTACATCGACTCTCCACAAATCCAATATGTTACATTTTCTCACCCGCAGTTCACTGATTTTAACAATCTTGAATTGAGAATTGAGCACCGGTTTGCACAAGTTTATATATTCGTCGCGCATATCACGTCATGTGTTGTACTCACGACTTCCAGTTTTCGACTACTGAGCGTACCCTCAAATTCATCCTTCTATGTTTCACTATTGTCACATCGTTTGTTTATCATATCTAATTTCACCATGATCTCAGCATCCGTACGGATGCGCCTTGCGAAAAACCTATGATGTGCAGTTTTGCACGTGTGCAATGAAGTTACCACGAGACACGTATGTACATGTCTTTAAAACATCTCTTAAACAACTATCAAACTAGTAAAAACATCTTTAAAAACAGCTATCAAACAAGTAAAACATCTTTAAAAACAAATATCGAACATCTTTTAAACATCTTTAAAAACATCATTAAAAACAACTAAAACATCTTTAAAACAAGTAAAACATTTTAAAAACAACTAAAACATCATTAAAAACAACTAAAACATCTATATTATACTACAAACTATGTGGGAAAAGGAAATACAACCGTTTAATGATCGCGAGTGCGGCACGTGCATTCTTATCGAGAGTTACCGCTCTGTAATTCTAAACCGCTGACGGTGAACAAGGGAACGGTAGACAGACGGAAAGACAATTTTAGATACAGTGATATGCATTTTAATATACATTTATTTCTCATGTAGCGCATTATACACAATAGTATCCAAAGTGTAGGTCAACAGTTCACAATCTATTAGCGAATTTTTATCGTAAAAATCACGCAAGATTCTAACTGCATTACAATTACTCCTTCTTCTTCTTCTCCTCCTCCTCCTCCTCCTCCTCCTCCTCCTCCTCCTCCTCCGAGGACATAGGTCCCGCGTTGTTTCCAACATCCAAAAATTTATACGCTGTATATATAGATGTCATGGCAAATCTCCTTCCCAAAATACGAGGCGTGTAGCGAGGCTCAGAATAATGAGAAGATGTACTGTCAAAAAGAAATATGTATGGTAAAGTATATGGGAAAAAAAAAAAAAAAAAAAAAAAAAAAATGTAATTGAAAACTTACTGTTTCTCGCACGTTTCATCCTGAATCGGAACGTAGTAGTTCGCACCGTGAGTGTTCATCGTAACCGGGGGCTGTTTGCGACGTACTCGAACCGTATCAAACTCTTGACCGCGCTCTAGAATCCTCGTAGACCATTTATACGTACACAAAAATGCGAATCTTGCAAATAGCACCAATGTACGGCTGCTGCAGGGTGACAACCACCACAATCCATATATATGTTAAACGTGATATCTTTGTCAAGAACATTCATGATGAGATCACCTCATCGGGCAATAGCATCAAATATGATTTTTTTCAAGGACACATCGCGACGTGTCTCGCGATGATTTTATCGCACACGTGCAAAACTGCAAATTTTACAATTTCGTACAAGTCAAAGGCGCGATATCGTTTTCAAGAAACAAACGTGTCTCGCGATGATTTCATCGAACACGTGCAAAACTGAAAATTTTGCATTTTTCTGGTCGATGTACGGTTGCTGCATTGATACAGATCAAATCACCGAAAGTCAATGGCGCGTTATTGTTTTCAAGAACATGTCGCGACGTGTCCTCGCGATGATTTCATCGCACACGTGCAAATCTGCAAATTTTGCAATTTCGCATAAGTCAATGACATGATATCTTTTTCAAGGACACATTGCGATGATTTCATCGCACATGTGCAAAAAAATGCAAATCTTGCATTTTTCTGTTCGATGTACGGCTGCTGCAGTTATACAGATCAATTCATCATAAGTCA
>JASTWL010000880.1:0-69289 GCA_035220575.1 Temnothorax rugatulus | reverse complement strand
CATTGAAGATGTCCACTTTTTTACTTCAATTTTCTTCACACGGTTGGACTTCTATACGGGATCTTGACGCTGCTGCCAAACCAGCCTTCAGAGCCTCGATATTTCGGTGAGGCTTAGAACAAATCTTTTCGTCTAAATCGAATCGATGTTCTAAAAATGGTGACTTGGTGAAGGCAGCGTCGATATTCATATGAGTCATGAGAGTTTGAAGAAATTTTTGTAAAAGGTGGACATTTTTAATAATTATAATTACTTTTATATTATCTATAATTGATTAAATCAATAAAATAAGCATACATTTCATGTTGCTTTTTAGTTTAGTTATGAAATAAACTTTTTTTAGGAACAGAACTTATAAAATGACTATATCTTTAGAAAAAAATATATATATATATTTTTATAATTATCATTTATAAGTGTCATAATTTTATATCAAAAGAAATGTTTGATCTTTTTTATATAAAATTATTGAATCGTCCGCGAGCATTAAAATATAGGAATGAAGAATGTAATTTATATTGAATCCTGAAATTTATATTAAATATTTGTGTTTCTCTAACGGAAAAACCGGGAGGAGCCGAAACTCCCGAGCGTTCGATTATATGACTGTGACAACGAATGTCATCGTGCAAATGGAAAAGAGAAGAAGAAACATTTATTTTCCATTATTTTCTTATTTTATTTGCCATTTTACTAAACATTAGGGGAGGGGAGAACAATTATTTTTATTAAGATCATGAATAAAATGTAAAAATGCAAATGTACACATAAAAATTTATCATCGATAATTGATAAGATCACAATTTATTTTACCAACTACTGATATGATATATTTTTATACATAAATTTGTGTATATTTTATAATATTCATATATATATCAGTATAATTTACCCATAATATATTTTATTTAATGGTTTATTTATATTACAATATAATTTGCAGATAAAATTTAATTTAAGAAATGAATTATTATACAAACAATTATAAATCATAGATATAAATAAAAATTATTGCAACGTGCTATAACTCTTGCGTAAAATTAATTCGTTTACAATTATTTATATCAGTAAAATAATATATATTAAAAAGAAAAGATTTACCTACAAATTTTCAAGAAACGTCTTTGGCAGAATTTAATTTTCTTCTCGTCAGATGTCATCAATGTGCATCAAGTAATCATATTCCGGAAATCGTAAAGCAACGACCTCGCTTCAACGCCATTTTTTGCCAGGAATGGGGAACGCCATTAAAAGTTGCGTATATTGCATATAAATCACACAGCAGTCACATGAATCATTTTGTATATATTTTGTAATATATATATATATATCAGTACAATTTATACATATAATAATTATTTAATAACTTATTTGTATTACAATTTGCAGATAAATTTTAATCGAAGAAATTAACTCTAATTAATATACAAAACAATCCGTAATCACTCACAGACAGTACGCGCATACATGTGCAGATTAACTTTAATCTCGGTTTAACTCACTTATAATTTTTTCCTAACTTTTTTTAGAAAAGAATAAAAGTTTACGATATAAGAATTAAACCGAGATTAAAGTTAACTCGCATTGACAGAAATGGATAACACACACAGCCGACCAGTGCTCGAAGTTTTTCTTCCATTGGCTCGACCAATCAGAAATTTTTACGTTTAAACTGGCCAATTGGCGACGCGAAACATGTAATTCGGGTGCCGCTCGGGTTTCTCAAATCTCGTTATTTTAACCCTTTATGTACCGGATGGTATCGAAACAGAAAAATAAAATTACCGGTACGTAAAAAAAAAATAAAAGTATTTTATCAAGCGTTTAAACGCCTCCCAATCGATAATCATACATCTAATAATAATTGTACGCTTTTATACGCAAACCCGTTTGGAAGGGTTTATATATGAAAAACTGTTATCAAAAACTTACTGCTATGGCTATCAAACTTATTTATCTCGTTTGGAAGAGATATCATATTGGATATTAAATCGTATCAAAAATATATGGCTCGTTTGGAAGAGCTTGGTTACTGAATCTCACACAATAAAAAACAATCCGTTTGAAAGGATTTAAAATATCGAACTCGCTTAATATTAAAAGGTTATTATAATAACTGGCGCCTCACGCACCCACCTTTATTCTAACGCTTGACTCGCGGCTACAGCGTCATCTGCACCCTGCTCGTACACAGCGTCTAATGGCGTCGTCTTGTCCAGCTCGCTTCCCTCGCTCGACGAGTCATCCGACTCACGGCTACTCTGGTTAGGAATCAGCGTCGATGACCTTATCTCCTTAACCGCCGCTTTCGTTTTACGCCCCTCACTCGCGTCTCGTCCATCTCCCTCACGGCACAGCTGTTTCGCACCTTGGGATGCCACTGGTGGCATAGACGATGTCGATGAGGCCACGGCTCCTTGAGACGTCGGTCTCAGCGTCTCACATTACTATTTTTCAAATACATTAGAATTCATTTCGAGTATTTCAACGGGAGAGGTACACTTGGACACGGTACATTTGGACACCGTTCATTTGGACACGATCATTTGGACACGATCAATTGGACACCGTTTATTTGAACACGGTTCATTTGGACACCGTTCATTTGGACACGGTGCATTTGGACACCATTCATTTGGACACGGTGCATTTGGACACCGTTCATTTGGACACGGTTCGTTTGGACACGGTTCAATCGGACACGATTCATTTGGACACCGTTCATTTGGACACGGTGCATTTGGACACGATCATTTGGACACGATCAATTGGACACGGTTCGTTTGGACACCGTTTATTTGGACACGGATCATCTGGACACCGTAAAAAATGCGGCCTGTGCAGTTGGACACCGTAAAACATGCGGCCTGTGCAGTTGGACACCAAAATGCGCGGCCTGTGCAGATGGACACGAAAATGCGCGACTTGTGCAGTTGGACACCAGAATGCGCGGCCTGTGCAGTTGGACACCAGAATGCGCGGCCTGTGCAGTTGGACACCAGAATGCGCGGCCTGTGCAGTTGGACACCAGAATGCGCGGCCTGTGCAGTTGGACAACGAAACGCGCGTGCATGGGGGGTGCGGGGGGGCGAAGCCCCCCCCGCTCACGCTTACAGCGACATTTCCTACCCGGGCACGCCGAACGCGTGTTCTAGGGGGGGGGAGTGCGGGGGGGGGGCGAAGGCCCCCCTGCCCACGCGTCAACCCCATCCAAACCGCCATATGCACGGGCGGTGCGGGGGGGGGCAGAGTCCCCCGCCCACACTCCTAGGTTCACTTACACCGACCATGGGGGGGGGGGGTGCAGGGGGGCGAAGCCCCCCCCGCCCACGCATGTACTTTGGTCGCACATTTCGGTGTCCAACTGCACAAATCGCGCATTTTTGTGTGCATCTGCACAGGTCGCGCATTTCGGTGTCCAACTACACAAGTCGCGTATTTTGATGTCCAACTGCACAGACCGCGTCTTTTGGTGTCCAACTGCACAGGCCGCATGTTTTACGGTGTCCAACTGCACAGGCCGCATTTTGGTGTCCAGATTATCCATGTCCAAATGAACTATGTCCAAATAAATGGTGTCCAAACGAACCGTGTCCAATTGATCATGTCCAAATGAACGGTGTCCAATTGCATCATGTCCAAATGAACGGTGTCCAAATGCACCGTGTCCAAATGAACGGTGTCCAAATGAACCGTGTCCAATTGAACCGTGTCCAATTGAACCGTGTTCAAACGAACCGTGTCCAAATGATCGTGTCCAAATGAACGGTGTCCAAATGCACCGTGTCCAAATGAACGGTGTCCAAATGAACGGTATCCAAATGAACCGTGTCCAAATGAGCCGTGTCCAAATAAACGGTGTCCAATTGATCGTGTCCAAATGACCGTGTCCAAATGAACGGTGTTCAAATGTACCGTATCCAAGTGCAGGCTACTCATTTCAACGACCAAGGTTATTTATTCACACTTATAAAGGCCATATTCAGGGCCGAAACATGGTGTAAGTAGACAGGTGAAGCATTCCCGATGCTGCGCACTCGTCCAGTTTTTGAACCAATCAGCGCGCGATCCGTTTTGCGAGAAAAGCAATATGGCTGCTTTAGTCCGTTATCCGTCGCGTGCGTCTGTTGTGCGGGAAATGTTGTGTGTTTAACTTTTGCGACTTTAATACAACATCCGCAGTAAGTAATAAAAATAATTAATGTTGAGAGGCATTATATTGGTTGATATTTGCTAAATAACCCAAGCAGCAAAAAAATATTTTTTGAACCTTTTTAAAAACATTTAGTAATAAAAAAAATATTTAAAAAACGTTTAAATTAATGGGACAGATCCTTTTTTTCTTATTAAAAAAATATTTGTTTTAACATTGTGAAAAAACGTTTTTTTAACATTAAAAAAATATGTTTTTAATATTAAACAAACGTTTGTTAACATAAAAAAATGTTTTTTTTTACATTAAATAAATGTTTTATTAATACAAATTAATAAACAGCTATATGAGTCAGGCGCGGTACGTAGTGTACAAGTAAAGAAATTAATAGTTACAGAAGTAACGAATTATAATGTATATAATATACATATACATCTATTCCAACTTGATAAATTGCGCGCCGATTATTTGTCGGACTTGAAACATAGCTATCGTTGGAACATTAATATCCTTTCCTCCCCGGAATTAAATCGACGCGAATTAATTATTTTAAAAAACTGTAAAGAATTTATTGCGAAAAATATTACCTCAGATGCCCTTCACGGAATGAGGGAGGTTCCAGGTTCGAATCCTGGCTGAGGTAATATTTTTCGCAATAAATTCTTTTACAGTTTTTTTAAATAATTAAATCGCGTCGATTTAATTCCGGGGAGGGAAGGGTCTTAATGTTCCAACGATAGCTGTGTTTCAAGTCTGACAAATAATCGGCGCGTAGTTTATCAAGTTGGAATAGATGTATATGTATATTATAGGGGAGACCGGGGCTAAACCGCCAACGGGGTTGAACCGCCAAATCAAATATCTCGGAACCTGTATATTGTGCGAACTCGCTATTAACATTGTAAACGCTGCTTATGGTACCCATGTGACCAACGGAATTTCGGCAGGTTACCTGTCGTGTTATGATTTTTACGAGGGCAAACGTGTTTTCGGAAGGTGAAAGTGAAATTTTCTGCGCGTGGAAATTTTGTAATATCTTGAATATTATTGTATCACCGAATCTCAAAGTAAGTGATTATAAAGAGTAATGCATGCTGAACACAAATCCAGTGTAGTTTTTTCATTATCGTTGATGTCTAATATTTCGTGGGCGATCAAACCTGAAACTTATGTTTGGGGCTTATCCGCCAGTAAGCACCCGGGGCTGGTCCGCCAGTCTCGTCACTGTGGCGTGCCGGGCGCACGACTTCAGCTCACGGCGATTTCAGGTTAGGTTTCCCTCGAGCGTGATTCTGTCTTCCCTTGCACGGGCGTCAGTTTGTATAGGAGGGAAATGGTACGCACGTTTCGTCGCAAAACGACTCCCGTCGACAAGGAGCAACTCAAGAAGGCAGTTCTTGCGGTGAGAAAAGATAAAATGAGCATTTCCGCAGCCGCAAAGCAATTCGATGTCCGGAGAAGCACGTTGAACGACTTGAAAAAAAATGCCACACAAACAGAACCGCAGCCTTCGACGAGCAGTGGGCGTAAATCGAAATCAAGGAAGCAGCAGCGGTCGGATTCTGACGAAGACTTGGATAATACGTGCTGCGTGTGCTCAGAGAAGTTGACAATAAACAGAGCATATGGGAAACAGTGCATTGCGTGCGAGCATAGGGCACACAACACATGCGTGCGCTTGTCAGGATCTGTATTCACGTGCCTAAATTGTTTTATGGAATAAGTAAAAAAAATGTTTTGCATAAAAATTTTTAATAAATTTTTATATTTTTCTCTTAAAAAACAATCATTAAAATGTATTTTTCAGGATTAGATGTACGTATATGTATTGAAAATGCAGTGTGGCGGATTAGCCCCGGGGGGGTGGCGGTTCAACCCCGGCATTTTTGAGATTTCAATTTTTCCACCGTTGTCGTTTTTGCTCTATACCGGTTAAACAAAGCAACATAAATAAAAATTTCCTATATAAATTTTGTAGCTAAAGGTTCACTCTTTACAGTGGTATACCACATTTAACTAAAATTATTTATTTTGTTGTTAAAAATCGGCACCGAAAAAAAACTGGCGGTTTAGCCCCGGTCTCCCCTATACATTGTAATTCGTTACTTCTGTAACTATTAATTTCTTTACTTGCGCACCACGTACCGCGCCTGACTCGTAAAGCTGTTTATTAATTTGTTGACATTTTCACGAGTCTAATGACATATTTGTTTTATTAATATTAAACATTTTTTTAATGTTTAAGAACGTTTATTTTAACAACTTTTTCGATAAAGAACCGTTTAAAAACGTAATTTTTCTTTATCTAAAAAAAGAAAAAGAACCGCTTTCTCTGTTTTTTTCTTTATATATTGTTTGGCACACCATCATGTAAATAAGTTGTATATATATCTGTGTATTAAGTATTCTAGTCATTAAGTAGATTAGTTAACCACGTTTCTTTCTTTTGTAATTTGCGCGAAACGTCGGCGGATCGCGAGCAGCAGAAGCGTGCGACTCACCGGTTGGTGCTGCCCTCGCCCATCCGCCGACGGCATCCGCTCTCCCCGAAAAAGGAGCAACTATTCGCCCGCGGCACTAGGACCGCGGGCAGGCACTCATTGTCAAGCCGCCTTACGGCACACACTCTCATCGTTCATCCGTCTTACGGAATGCACACACACACACACACCCACAAGAAACTTCGGGAAGTCTGCTTTCTGCCTGTGCTCCTGCCGCCTCGCTGCCTGCCTGCTCTCTTGTTTGCTTGCTACCTGCCTGCTCTATCTATTGCCTTGCTTGCACGTGCTTGCCTGCCGCGCGCCGCCCGAGACGAGACTCCCGGAGCGGCCACGAGACCTGAGGACAGGATGAGGCCCGGTGGTGCCCGGGAACGACGGCCGACACGGTGAGTCGCTTCGCATTATTCTCGCTTTTCGTACAATTGCTGCATGCGCGTTTGCTTTCGCTTAAGTAGTCGTGAGGGGATTGCATTACCCCCTTCTAGTCCTTCGAGCACTCGCTAAATTTCGCACATCTCGCTACCGGGGGACCGACACCCCCCCGTACATATATAATATTGGGTGTGCGTACAAACGCGCGCCTGAAAAAACTGCTCTCTCAAGCCAGTCACCCAAACCAGTCACCCAAGCCAGTCATCTCTTACAATTAAATAATTAATATAAAATAATATTTGAAGTAAATATTAAATATATTAAATAAATGTTAAATAAATATTTTTTTCATATTATTATTGCAAATAAATAATTAATGGAAAATAAATATTAAATTAATGTCGAATAAATGTTAAATAAATGTTTTTTTAAATCATTATTGCAAATGAATTATTAATGTAAAAGAAATATTAAATAAACGTTAAATAAATATTTTCTCTAAATCATTGTTTCAAATAAATAACCAATGTAAAATAAATATTTTATAAACATTAAATAAATATTAATTTTACAATAAATTGTACAATGTATAATTAATAAAAAGTAAATTTAAAAAAACATTTAAAAACCTTGTCTGCTGCTTGGGAATATGTATTATGATCTAGGAATCATGCCGACTTGTTGCGTGAGAAATTGCAAAAGTCGTTCCGGTGGAGCTACGAAAGACATGCCGATTCCTCCGAGGAAGGCGGCCGTCAGCATGACGGTCCCGGAGGGGGGTTCGGTCACGTACGCCGACGCCCTGAGGTCCGCGAGAGACAAGATATCTCTCGCGGACTTGGATATAGAGGGGGTCAGGTATAGAAGGACCGTCTCTGGGGGTCTGTTGCTGGAGGTCCCCGGAGAGCGGTCCGCAGAAAAGGCGGATAAACTCGCAGAGAGATTGCGAGACGTTTTGAACAAGGAAGGCATCCGGGTCGCCCGGCCCTCCAAACGTGTGGATTTGCGCATAGGAGGGCTGGACGACTCGGTGATCTCGGAGGAGGTCGCTAGGGTGGTGGCTCGGATAGGCGGCTGCAGCGTGGCGGAAGTGCGCGCTGGGCTGATCCGAAAGACAAGGAAGGGGGTCGGATTCTTGTGGGCTAACTGCCCGGTAGAGACGGCCAACATAGTGGCTAAGGAGGGAGGGGTCCTAGTTGGTTGGAGCAGGGCTTATGTGGTCGTGCCCCCGGCGCGTCCCCTGAGGTGCTATAAGTGCCTCTCGGTGGGTCACGTCCGGGCGACATGCGCCTCCACGGTGGACCACTCCGATACTTGTTATCGGTGCGGAGAGACTGTTGTGTGCGGGTGCGGGGATGCCCGCGGAGCATCGGCTGGGAGAGACGGGGTGCGGGGGCACCGGGGGGGAACAGGGGGGGACGGGGGCCTTCGGTGGTGGAGGCTCCCCCTTTTCCCCGTGCGCGGATGAAAGACCGCACACAAGAGTCGGGGGGCGGAGGGGATCCGGGTTCCGTGGTTACATGGGACGCGCTTCCCCAACGTCCCCAGCGCCGGCGATAAAACGTTGGCGCGGGGTTGCGGGCCGGGGGGGGCTCGGGTGGATTCCCCCCTTTGGGGTCTCCATCACAAGTGCTCCCCTTGGTCCGCGGAGGGTTGGGGGTTGGATCTTTGGGGTTCGCTCCCGAGATCTGACCCCCTGCCTGCCCTCTATAGGAGGGTGCGAGGGGGGGAGGAGGTTGTCTCATAGAGACGATCATTCCTCCCCTCTCTCGCCCGGGGGGCGGGCGAGCGGTCGGGGCAAACCGCTTGCCCGCTGCCGCTGTTCCAAGCAGTGGCAACTCCGGAGGGAGGGGTGGCGGATGAGGGTGGTGGCACTCATCCGTCACAAATTAGAGTTTCTCGCGAAAGGCGAGACGCGAGGAGGGCCTACGGATGTGATCAGTGCGTTTCCCGAGGCCCCCCCTACATATCGCAGTGTTAGGGTCACTCGCGGGAGTTTTAGCCGGTAGACTATGGGTAAGTGCACTCCTTGGGGGCATAGCGGGGGGGGGGGGCTTCGGCCTCCCACGTCGCTTCCCCCGTAATTGGGGTGTACGCCCGTAGAATCCGGCACTTCCTCGCCCCACCCCGGGGGCGAGGAGTCTTCCCCCCGAAAGGGGGGCCACTGGGCCATCCCTCGGACGCGGCGGGGCGCTCCCCGATCGGCGTTTCGGTGTCGTGACTGGTTGCTCCTACCGCTCCGTGGTGGGCACGGTGGTGGAAGATTTCTCCCGCGTAAAAAAAAAAAAAAAAAAAAAAAGCTACGAAAGACATCAAGTTCTTTTCATTCCCGCAAAATCGCGAGTTAAAAAAAAATGGCTCGAAGCTTGCCATCGAGAAGAAGAAAATTTAAACATAAACAGTAGTAAATTTCAAGAATCATTTGAATTCGTATACAGTATATAATTTGTGATTCTGAAAACTTATGTGTAATTTTCAGCAAGAATATGTGAGCGACATTTCTCTTCGGACTGCATGGAAAATAAATGGACAAAGCCACGTACATTGAATACCGAGGCTCGATTAATGCGTCGACTGAAGCCCGGTGCGATTCCAACTCAATTGCTCGATTTAGCAAATCAAGGTGTAAATAGAGTTAACAGGCGCTGTACAAAAAACACCTGCTAAGTTTGAAAGTGATCTTACTGCATATTTTTCAAAATACTGCTTGTATCGCTTTCTCTTTCTCTCTTATATGTCTTTCTGTTTCTGTTCTCTTGCTAAACGGTACTTTGCATGTTACAGTCGTACTGGAATCCCAACGTACGAAGAACTTGTAGCTTGTGTGAGAAATGAAAGAATCATCAATACTGTCAAGGAGCATGCCACATCTGCCGAAACTTCCACTGTTTGGCGCACCGCCGTGTACATAATTTAGATTAGTCGTGTAACTGTACATAGATAGTCGTAATTAGATTAGTAATACATGTTTTCTCCTTTTCGTAATTGTCGCGCGAAACGTCGGCGGATCGCGAGCGGTAAAGCGTGCGACTCACCTATCGGTGCTGCCATCGCCCATCCGCCGACGGCATCCACTCCCCCCGAAAATGGAGCAACTACTCGCCCGCGGCGCTTTTCAGGACCGCGGGCACTCATCGTTAAGTGGTCCGAGGGTGCACACCAGCCTAAGCACACTCATTGGGAACGATCTAGTCTACACCAATCACTCGGACGCAATCACATTCGTTTGAACGAAGTCAAGGCCTTACACCCTTACCTCGTTCTGGTGCACCGTCGAGTCACTACACACTCACGGTGTCTTTGGATACTGCCGTCTTGGCGTATCACCATTCGGGTGTCGTCAAACGACCGGATCTTATTCGGAGGCCCTCAACGAGGGCACTCATCATCCATCCGTCTTACGGAGCACTCATCGTCAAGCCGCCTTACATTATACAACGCAAGAAAAAGATTGGGGAACGCCCGGCCGCATGACCACCGATCTCTCGCCTGCTCTCGCGTTGCCTGCTTGCCCGCTTTAGCCTCCGCTTTCGCTATTGCATGTGCCTGCCTAAGTTTCACTGCCGCATGCGGAATCAGACGAGGAGCTCTGAGCGACCACGAGGCCCCCGGACAGGACGAGGCCCGGTGGATTCCCGGGGACGACGGTCGGCCAACACGGTGAGTCGCTTTTCGCTTTTCGACTTTACAATTTCCGTTGCACGCGCATTTTTGCCTTCGCGTTATAACTAGTCGTGAGGGGACTCAATTACCCCCCTCTGGTCCTTCGAGTAATATCGCTAATTTCGCACATCTCGCCTCCAGGGGACTGACACCTCCCCGTTCATCCACAGATATGGAATGTAGAAAACCCACCATTAGGATGGAACCATGTGTACGTATTTTTATAATTATAAATACATTTTAGACGATTTTTGACACTTCGACCACTTCGCAATAGGTGTTCGTATAAGCCGAAGTCAATGGCTTCTGTGTTTAACTCGTAAATTTTATATTTTACAGAGATGAGTGTGAACCGGAAAGTGAGATTGAAAGGCTCCAACGGCACTTGAAGGAAGCTGAAGAAAAAAACAAGCTACTGTTATTGGAAAATAAGCAGCTCAGAAAAGCATTAGAAATGAAATCCAATGATTGTGAAGCCAAGAAGAAAAATGAACAAAGAGTTGGTCAGGATATAGCTGCTGGTATATTACATGCTGTATTTACACCCGGCCAAGTAAAACAATTGATGACGCCGAGCATTAAAAGAATTAAATGGTCAGCAGATGACATTTCTTCCGCCATTGCTTTTTGATTGTTGAGTGATAAAATGTATAAATATTTACGTGAAGTCAAGCAGTTACCGCTATCTTGCGAGTCCACTCTGCGGAACTGGGCAGCATCATTTAATACGAAACCAGGAGTCTTGAAGGATGTTTTGAAAATAATGCAATCAGAAAGAGAAGATTTATCTGCCGCGGACAAAATTACTGTTCTGACCTTCGATGAAGTTTACATTTCAAACAAATTGGATCTAGAACGCAGGGAACAGAAAATTTACGGTCCACATAAATCCTGTCAATTTGTGATGGCCAGAGGTCTCTTTTCGAAGTGGAAACAGCCAATTTACTACCAATACTCTCAGCCAATGACGAAAGACATTTTATTAAACATTATAACAGTTCTTCACAAAATCAATTATACAGTTGTTGTAGTAACTAGTGATTTAGGACCTACAAACATAGCTTTGTGGAATGAACTAAACATTGGTGTTGGAATGTCAAAGTCACAGAAAGGCAAAGAATCCCGAGAGAAACAATATTTTTTCGAACACCCGGCAGATAAGTTTTTAAAGATTTTTGTCTTCGCAGATGCTCCTCATTCGATTAAGTTGTTAAGAAATAACTTCATTGATCATGGTTTTCTTGTTGATGGGAAAATGTTGCATAAGCAAATTTTGGAAGAACTTGTCGCACTAAATTCCAAAGACTTGAAAATTGCTTTCAATTTAAGTAAACAGCATCTCGACGCTAAGGGACATCAACGCCAAACGGTGAAATTAGCGGCACAAGTTTTTTCTCGTCGGAACGCATTGGCCATTAAATACTGCGGAAGAAACGGATTTTTTTCGCAAAACAGTTATTGGCAAGAACTATCGGATGTTTTACTTCTGATTAATGACTGGTTTGATGTATTGAACAGCCAATCAAAATTCGGATCCCACAGCGGCTCGCGTGCTTACGGAGTGGAATTAGAACAACAAAATGAAATTTTGGGGAAAATGAGCCACTTCATTTCCAACATGAGAGTTGGCGGAAAATCGGCTCTCCTACCATTCCAGAAAGGCATATTACTGACAAATGCTTCGTTAAAAGAATTGCTGCTATATATAAAAGAAAAATATTCCTCCGATGTATTTATTGGCTATATATCTTAGAGGACGACTGGGTGTGTGGCGAAATAAACGAGAAGCACACGATTTGATTAAATACTCTTCTTCTTTAATCTCAAAGTATTACACACTAGGTAACTAAAGTACGTCAGCACGCGACGACACTCCGGGCTCTTGTGTGTTCACACAACGACCGAACGACCACACGTACGCGTGGCGCCCCGAGGCTCGCGCCACGCGGGAGCTGCCCTCTCGAAGGGCGGGAGCACATCGCTCGTTCAAAGCTCAGCTCCTCATACTCCCTCCCTTTGTGCGAGCGATCCGTGGTCTTCCTCTTATTCTCTAATTTTCTTCTTTATCTGAAACATACCAAGAGTTAGTTCTAGAGTAAAATTAATCTCTAATTTTGTTCAAACTCTACATTCATTATCTTATCTCTTAGATATGCAAATGCTTCTAAAGGTAAAGATTTTGTCATAATGTCTGCCAAGTTCTCTTTGGTCTCAATCCATTTGACTTTCACCTTCCCTTGATCAACACACTGCTTGATAAAATCTCCATGAGTGTCAGCCATATGTTTTCTGTTTTCAGTTTCTTCTCTCTCTTCTAAGTTTTTCTTTATTTCTTCTAAGTTGTCATCAAACATTTTAAGTTTGTGACTTCCATCCTTCTTAGTGCAGTTTTCTGCTGCTCTATTATCACACCAGATTGTTGCAGGCAAGAATGTTCTTCCAACAACATACCTGAGCGACTTGTCTAATGAAATTACTTCTTGACAGGCCTCACTCATTGCCAGATACTCTGCTTGACAGGTAGAGAGTGTAACATATGTCTGTTTATGACTTCTCCATGCTATCACATCTCCAAATAATTTGATTATATATCCTCCAGTGGATGTAGAATCAATGCAATCTCTGAAACTAGCGTCTGTCAGTGACTCTAACTCATCTGTTTTACCTTTAAATATCAATCCTCTATTTGCAGTTCCTCTAAGATATCTGAAGACTCTTTTTACATCCTGCCAGTCTTCTTCCGTGGGCTCTAATTGTCTTCTTGCTAAATAGTTTACTGCAAAGGCTATATCAGGTCGTGTAGCATTTGCCAGATACATTAAGCTTCCTATAGCTTCTCTATAAGGTACTCTTTTAATTTCTTCTCTAATACTCTTTTCTTCTAATTTATTCTTTCTGTTTTTATTGCTCACTTTTCTGGTGACCATAGGAGTGCTCTGAGGCTTGCATTCATTCATATGAAACTTTTCTAATATGCTCTCAGTATATCGCGTCTGATGAATGTACATGTAACTTTTTTCTTTGTTTTGCTCTATTGTTATTCCTAGAAAGTTCTTTGGTTCCCCAAGATCCTTCGTCTCAAATGTTTCACTCAACTTCCTTTTGATTTCTTCTAATTTCTTCTGATCATTACTTACAACCAACATATCATCTACGTAAAGCAGTACGATCACTATTTTGCCTTCTTTCCTCCACGTGAATAGGCATGGCTCATGTAGGTCATTCTCTAATCCAAGTTTCTTAGCCTCTTCTGAAAATCTCTTATTCCATCTTTTCGGACTTATCTTCAATCCGTATAAGGCTCTATTCAATTTACACACCTTAGTCTTCTTGGTGTTTTCATCCACTTCTACTCCCTCTGGAATTTCCATATATATTTCTTCTTCTAAAGTTCCATTCAGGAATGCAGTCTTCACATCTAACTGACAGGTATATAAATTATACTTGTTTATTATTACCAGTATAGATCTAACCAACGACAATCTTGAAACCGGTGCATATGTCTCTTTCAGATCATACACATTTTTGTCTTTACATCCTCTTGTCACCAGTCTCGCTTTATATCGGGTTGATCCATCTGCTTCTAATTTTTTCTTAAATACCCATTTTTAATCTATTATATTAGGTCGTCTTCCATCTAATTTCTCTAATGGTCTATCGACAAGTTCCCACACTTGATTAGCATACATAGATTCAAGTTCCTCTTTGACTGCAATTTTCCAATTCTCTCTTTCGTTACTTGATATAGCTACTTCATAAGTAACAGGCTCTCTATTCAACAATGCCATAAGACATTGATGTAATTCATCTTCATTCTCTATATTCCGTTGAATATTTTTCACATTAGTATAATTAGCAAAGCTAACATCTTCTATTATTCTCCGCACATCAGTGTCTCCATTATCTTCTAGTTTTCTTTTAGTTTTACTTCTAGTCATTGGAGTTTCACTTTCTTTTCGTGCGACCTTCTGCTTCTGTTCGTCTAGTTGTGTTGTTTGTTTTCTCGGTCTACCTCTTTTCCTTTTCTCAGGAATCTCTAGTTTTTGTTCTCCCTTTTTCTCATCTTCTACGAATTCTTTCATCCAGTTTCTATTTGAGTCTTCTTCTTCTTTTGTTTGACTGTTTTGATATACATTTTTATATGTTACCTTTTCATTAAATCGAATGTGTCGGGACTCTATAAATTTTCTTGTACTTGGATGCCAGAGTATATATCCAGTGTCGGTATATCCCACCAACACACCTCTAATAGCTCTCTTATCAAATTTTGACTTAGGCTTTGGTACTCTTGCATATCCAATGCATCCGAATCTCTTTATTTGCTTAAAGTGACAACTCGTTTCTGGTGAAAACTTCTTCAACGGGATCTCGTATTCTATAGTTTTGTGTGGAGATCTGTTGTACGCATGCACAGCAGCGTCAACTGCTAACTCCCACATACTCTTTGGTAATCCCGAGTCGAACATATATGTTCTAACTTTCTCTTGCAACGTTCTGTTGAACCTTTCTGCAACTCCGTTATGTTCTGGAGTATACGGTGGCGCGTAAATGGCTTCTATCTTTTCTCTATCCAGTACTTCTCTAAACGCACCTCCCGTGAACTCCTTGCCTTGATCTGACTTTACATAGCACAGTTTTTCTTCTTTTCCCAGTAAATTTCTGGCTTGTATGAGGTATTTCTCTAAAGCCTCTCCAGACTCGTCTTTCGTCTTTAATGAGTATGCTTTCGCCAATCTAGAATGGTCATCTATAAACACAATAATAAATCTCTTTTGTCCTGGATATGAGGTGGGTTTTATCGGACCCATAATATCCGTGTGTATGACTTGAAGTGGTCTTTGAGCTCTATTTCTATTTTCTTTAAACGGCAGTTTTGTCATCTTTGCCATTATACAGACTTCACACTCTAATATGGAGTTATCACGCTTAACATTCTCTAATCTCTTTTCTACTTTTTGTAATTGTCTTAGATAGCTTAACGATGCGTGACCTAATCTAACATTCCATAACATCGCCTCATTTATTTTCTCTAATTTCTTTCCTTTTTCGATTACTGAGCTTTCACACATTTCTTCTATATTCTCTATTGTCTGTATATCCTCTAACTTAATGGCTTGCTCGAGTTCAGCATTATTGTGTTCTATATTTTCGTTCACATTTGTGAGCTCTCCTTCATTCTCCCTCCCAATCGCAGAGCCAACATTGTCCCTTTCATCTAATTTTCCCTCCGAAATTGATAACTCATTGCTCTGTATGTTTGCCTGCGATTGTTCAGGAAGCTCACTGTGTGAAACAATTTCTGCTCTACATCTGTACACAGCACATTCTACATTATCATTGTCCTCTATATTATTATTTTTGACTTCAAATTGTATAATCCAATTTGGTTTCTCATAGATTCCTTCAAAAACTATTTTGTTTGTCAGTTTATTGTAAACTTTAAACACTTTATCATCTAAATAAATACTGAACCCTGCATCAGCCAACTTTCTTAGAGATAATAGATTTTCGGATACTTCCTTTGTTGCAATTACATTTGTTAATTTAATGACTCTCTTTTCTTTTTCATTCATTATTAACAGAAGATCTCCTTTACCATCTATTGAAATGTCTGCAAGCTCATTTTTATTCGCGCATTTAATAACTCTATCATTACATTTTTCAAAATTTGACAGAATAATATTCTTATTCACAATATGATCCGTAGCACCCGAATCTACAATAAAATTGACTAACTTTTTTGAACTATCTCTATCTTCTATTACTTTAATCATGCATAATTTACCTTCTTTTGGTTTTCCTTCAATTGTTGTTTTCGATGGTATAGTTTTCTTGGCTGGTTGTATTTAGGTTACTTTCTTTTTACTATCTACTCTTTTTGTACCTTTTTGCACAAATCTACCCCTTTTCTTTATATTTTTATTAACGGTTTTATTTGTATACCTTTTTCCTCTAAATCGGTTCGCCTGGGCTCCAGCATTAGGACAGCTGTCCCCTTTATGTCCTCTTATCTCCTGGCAATAGTAGCAGAACCATGATCCAGTTTCAACTAACGGACAGTCTTTTGCCATATGGCCCAACCGGTTGCATCGATAACATTTCACTTCCTCTGCGGCAGCCCTCTGTACCCTGATTTCGGGTTTCTCTAGTTTATCTCTATCTCTACTCTCGCTCTTAATCTCTGCTTCTAACTGCATCAAGAGACACGATAGTGTCTCGCGTTAAGTATACGGTTCTTTTTACAAGCGGACTCTGTTAAAGCGGAGCGCGAGACCGACCATGTCTCTTTACGCGACGGGGGTTGCGAGTACTCGAGATGTTGAGATCTCATATAACGAGTGAACGGATCAAGTTCTAAGTAGGCTTGATCGATAGCTTGGGGTTCGAATTGGGGGGGTATAACATTTTCCGCTACGTGCCCTACGAGCGCAGATATTGCGACGTAAAGTCGAAAATGTGAAAATTTATTATTAAGATACTTTCTCCTCCTAACGCCGACGTCTCTCGACCAATCAGAAGGATCAGAGGAATGTAACTTTCACTTTTTCGACACTGGAGGTGCTGGTATTGCCAGTTTTGATATCACGCGCGCATTATTATCGATCGATCTAGTAGGTAAATTAGGTCGTTAGGTCGATAGAATTATCGGTCAGGAGGAAGATTTCTATTTAGTTAGGTAAAAACCCAGCGATCATCAGTCATCATGTCAAGAGACACGGTAGTGTCTCGCGTTAAGTTTTAATTAACCCAGCGAGTAAATTCGAGTTGATATTTATTGATATATCGATCGTTCGATATATGTACGTGTGCGTACTGCGCTCAGTGCAGTCAGTGCAGTCAGCCGGTTCAGCGCGCTGTCAGTTAGTTAATATAAATAAATAATAACCTAGAAATAGTGACGATCGTGACCGTAGTCGTGTGATAGTGATAGTGAAATATTTTTTATATTATCGTGACCGTCGCCGTGTGATAGTGACTAGATACTACATACTACTACATACAGAAGTAACGCTCGTGTAATAATAAAACGTAAACGTGGTAATACATGACAGTGTGCGTGCGTGCGTGCGTGCGTGCATGCGTGCGTGAGTGAGTGAGGTGAGTGAGTGAGGTGAGTGAGTAAGTGAGTGAGTGAGTGAGGTGAGTGAGTGAGTGAGGTGAGTGAGTGAGTGAGGTGAGTGAGGTGAGTGAGTGAGTGAGTGAGTGAGGTGAGTGAGTGAGTGAGGTGAGTGAGTGAGTGAGGTGAGTGAGTGAGTGAGGTGAGTGAGTGAGTGAGGTGAGTGAGTGAGTGAGTGAGGTGAGTGAGTGAGTGAGGTGAGTGAGTGAGTGAGGTGAGTGAGTGAGTGAGGTGAGTGAGTGGAGGTGAGGTGAGTGAGTGAGTGAGTGAGTGTAGTGAGTGATGGTTGAGTGAGTGAGGTTGAGGTGAGTGAGTGGAGGAGGTGAGGCGTTAGTGAGGTGCGTGAGTGAGTGAGGTGAAGTAGTGAGTGAGGTGAGTGAGTGAGGTGAGTGAGTGAGGTGAGTGAGTGAGTTCGTCTCTTTCTAGGGGGACAGTTAGAAAGAGATGCAGAGTGAGTTTAATCGGAGGATCACGTTAATCGGAAGACTGTGACATCGGTCCTATATCATATAATATTATTATTTTTTTATATAGATAGATGGTACTTTAATAAAACCTAAATCCTAGAGTCCCTCTAATAAGAGTCGCGACAACAGGCTGTAACTTTTGATTGGTCCGCCATTTTTCGGCAAAAGTACGTGAAACAGAAAGAGAAAGAGATATAAGAGAGAAAGAGAGAGCGATATGAATGTATATCACTTGTATATCTCTTTCTCTTTCTCTCTTATTTTGCCGAAACTCAAGATGTCGCGACTCTTATTAGAGGGACTCTACTAAATCCGGCTTGGTATTTCCAAAGGATTGTAACGATTGGCAGTTGCTATATCCTCTAGATGTACCTGGTAAATTGAAGCAGCTTCATACGAATGGATATAATAAAATAGTGACCTTTACAAATCAGGCAGGCCTTAGCACCGGCAAAGTCAAGATCAACGATTTCAAGCGCTAGATACAGATGTGGGAATTACTGGAAAAAGAGGTACATAGTCTCCCCGGCAAGTGTCTTCCTACACAAGCGATAGTAGCTTTATTTTTCCTTAAAGAAATTATAATTTTTACAAAAATGAATGAAATCTATAAATTGCACCAATTACAAAATGATTATATATTTCTTCGGAAAATAACTTGTTGCACATTATATTTTTACAAAATATTTTTGTATTTAAGTGTCTTCCTACACAAGTCACAGTAGCTTTATTTTTCCTTACAGAAATTATAATATAACCAAATTCTGTTACCTAACTCAACCCAAGTGATATGTATCTTTTTAAATAAATGTTTTCTTGATTGATCTTTAAATAAATCTTTAAATTGCGTTAATCAGAAAGAGAAGATACAATTACAAAATTTTTAATCCAACACAGGAATACAAGGTATTTAAATGCAAAGATGTTAATCGCAAAGATTAAAAACTGTTAAAGAAGTAACAATAAAAAATGCAAATATTTTATTGAAATAAAAAAAATTTTCGTACAAAAACTTGGCGCTGCTTTTTTACTCCAGTCACATTTTCCCCTAAATTATATTTTTTATTTTTTTATTAAGGTACAAACATACAACATCGGTTTTTTTTTTAGGTACAAACATACCACATCGGTTTTTTTTTAGGTACAAACATACCACATCAGTTTTCTTTAGGTACAAAGATACAACGCCAGTCCGTGGTTCGAATCCGACCCGGCCTTCGTCCCATATGTGCTTCGTTAAGAAGTTTTTCCCGATTAAAAGATCCTTATGGATTAATGGTCTGCACGATTGGGAATCGGAAAGGGTTCACAATCTGCAAGGCTTAAGATTCGTAAAGGATCAAAAGATTGAGGCATTTTTGAGTTAAATGCCATATAACCTAAATTAAGGACCCTAGCGGTCGAATGGTTGACGGCACGTTAAATATTTCAGATAATACAACAAAGTTTTTTTGAAATAACCACTTTCTTCGAGCTAACATGCTGCGCGTGTACTTGGCGCCTTTTTTTACCTTTTTCTTAAAAAGGTAATTTTGTTGTGACTGGAGTATCGGTTTTTTTGAGATAACCACTTTCTTCAAACTAACATGCTGCGCGTGTACTTGGCGCCTTTTTTTTACCTTTTTTTTAAAAAGGTAATTTTGTTGTGACTGGAGTATCGGTTTTTTTTAGATAACCACTTTTTCTTCGAGCTAACATGCTGCGCGTGTACTTGGTGCCTTTTTTTACCTTTTTTTTTAAAGGTACTTTTGTTGTGACTGGAGTAAAAAAGCAGCGCCAAGTTTTTGTACGAAATTTTTTTTATTTCAATAAAATATTTGCATTTTTTATTGTTACTTCTTTAACAGTTTTTAATCTTTGCGATTAACATCTTTGCATTTAAATACCTTGTATTCCTGTGTTGGATTATAAATTTTGTAATTGTATCTTCTCTTTCTGATTAACGCAATTTAAAGATTTATTTAAAGATCAATCAAGAAAACATTTTTTTTTAAAGATACATATCACTTGGGTTGAGTTAGGTAACGGAATTTGGTTATATTATAATTTCTGTAAGGAAAAATAAAGCTACTGTGACTTGTGTAGGAAGACACTTAAATACAAAAATATTTTGTAAAAATATAATGTGCAACAAGTTATTTTCCGAAGAAATATATAATCATTTTGTAATTGGTGCAATTTATAGATTTCATTCATTTTTGTGAAAATTATAATTTCTTTAAGGAAAAATAAAGCTACTATCGCTTGTGTAGGAAGACACTTAAATACAAAGATATTTTTTAAAAATAATGCAACAGTTATTTTTCGAAGAATATATATTCATTTTTTAATTGGCGCAATTTATAGATTTAATTCATTTTTGTGAAAATACAAGCATACCACATCGGTTTTTTTAGAAGTATAAAAATACCTCATCGGTTTTTTTTAGGTACAAAGATACCTTATCGGTTTTTTGAGGTACAAACATACCACATCAGTTTTTTTTAGGTACAAAGATACCTCATCGGTTTTTTTGAGATAACCACTTTCTTCGAGCTAACATGCTGCGCGCAACTTGGCGCCTTTTTTTACCTTTTTTTTAAAAGGTAATTTTGTTGTGATATCATTTCTTTTTGTGGTATTGGTGATCATATAAGCATTAAGCAGTACATATTTATAATATATTTTGCGACATAGAATACAAATACAACTCACCGTAATCAAACAAACAATATACTTAATTTTATATACACAAACATACACGCACAAGAGAGAGAAAGAGAGAGACACACATACATGCACGTAAAAATGACTTTAGTAGTATTTATTTGTATAAAAATAAAAATCCCACCACCACCCCCATCGTCTTAAAAACTAAAAGCCAATACGGTCCGCGCTTGATGTAAGTAGCCTAACTAATTGATATCTCTACATAGAACATATGCATTCCGCATAGGTATTTTTCCAAATTATCGTAGCTGTGCGGCAGCTTGGTTTGCCAGACTTAACACAGCTTAATTTTGAAAAATACATATGCGGAATGCATATGTACTACATAGAGATATCAATTAGGCTACTTACATTAAGCGCGGACCGTATTGGTGTTTAGTTATTAAAATTTAATAGTTTATTTTATTATAATAAAATAAAAATCCCACCACCACCCCCATCGTCTTTTGTAATTACAATTTAATATCAAAACGATGGTCTATTTTATTATTATAAAATAAAAATCCCACCACCACCCCATCGTCTTTTGTAAATTATCAAAACGATGGTCTATTTTATATACTTGAAGCGAGACACTACCGTGCGTCTTGATAATATGTTGTTCGCTCCACAATATCACTGGAAATAATGAAAAAGATAATAGTATTAAGCAGACATTGTAAAAATACAAATAAATATCTTTCAAAATATTTAACTGCTACTAAACTGAATTGACATTGCTAAACCGAATATGTTACTTTACCTAATTCCTTATAATCTAAACAACATTATAAAGCTCGCCGAAATTACATGTCACTTACATTCTATACTTAACTCTAATTTTTTTATATACACACACACGCACGAGAGAGAGAGAGAGCACACAGACATGCACGCACGTACAAGAAATTAACACATCGGTTTAGCAACACCAATTCAGTCTAAACTAACAATTTTAACTAACTACTTACAATATTTATTTGTATTGAAATATTTTCTTACTAATTATTTAAATATTTATTTGTATAACAAAATCTGTTTAATATTATAATCTCCTTAATTTTTCCAATAAAACCTTTATTGTAATTTAAACCTATTTCCTCCAACGTTTTTTTCACCCGCATATTCCTCCAACCATGCACTTTCGAGTCGCACGTGTTTTTTATAATGTTAATAGCTTTGAAAAATTCCCCAAAAATTATTATAATATCTTTGTACCTTCGACTAAAAATCAATGTAAAGAACATTTGGAAATCATTTATTTAAATATTTTTTTACAACAATTATATGTTGACAAACACACGTTACGACTCGTTTTACTTAAAAAATCATAACTCACGAACAAATTGACGAAATTTAATGGTTCAAAGCGCAAATTAAAGCTAAAAGTAGTGCGAATAAGAAAAAAAATATGAGATAATTATTAATTAAATAGGAATACTTAATTTCGTCGCCGCAAATTTGGTAATTTTTAAATGGTACAGAAGGACTTTAAGGACTTTAAGAATGCTAGAAAAAGAATTTCCGAATAAGAAAAGACGAATTTGAAGTGTAACAGATATTTTTTATGTAAAAAATTTAAATTTTTTATATAATCGTAGCTCCTCCCCACCTCTTCCGTCTGCCTCTGAGCCATAATAGTCCTCTGTGGAATGTCAAATTTTTTTTTAACAACAAAAATATTTTAAATTCGCTTAAATTGTACACAAAAATACATTTTTATCGAAAAAAATTCTCATTTACCTTTCACACAACACTGACGTAATCCTCCAACCATGCACTTTCGTGTCCTACCGAAATTTTGATTGTTTGCCGTTTCGAGAACAAATGAGCTGCGGCTCTGAAATTTATACCTGAGGTTCCCTACCACAACAACTTTTTTTAGGAGTGGGGGGGATTATCTGACGATCATTTGTTTTCCGGAACAAACGACTGTTAGAAACTCGTAGGACACGAAAGGGCATGGTTGGAGGAAATAGGGTTAAAAATCTTATAATTTTGCTTGCAATGAATGAGGAGATATATTTAACAAAAAATAGCCCACCATCAACCCAGTCATTTTTTTATTTTGCTTATATATATATATATATATATATATATATGATTTTAATAAAATCCATATATAATTATGTATGTGAGTACACACTGTGACGTTGCGGCTCGCCGCGGCGTGACGGCGCCCCGCCGCCGTCACAAAGCGCGGAATTTCGCGCCGCGGGACGACCCAGGGAGGCCACCGCGAGATCTCCAGAGGGCCATAAATATAATCGCGATAGCCATTCTGATTCTTTTGTTTTTTTTTTTGTAAAATACGCGGCGCCTCTACCGAGCCACAACGAGCTTCTACAGGAGAGTCTCCGCCAACGCAAAGTCGAGGAGGATTTCGGACACGAGGACGTACGGCAGGAGCGGAAGCCACGAGGACCGCCGGTTCACGCCAACGAGGCAGACAGGCACGGCGCATGCAGCAGCGGCAGGCGAGACGGCCGATAACAGGGCCCCAGGTACCGGGGTACACCTGACTGCAACCATCGGCCTCCACAACATACCGGCTCGCGGGGTGGATGGCCACCGCCCAGAGTCGAGCTGGAGGCGTACAAGGCACGACGAAACTGGTCGAATGCCGAAGGCAACGGCGAATAATCTGCTGCGCCGCCGAGGAACCGTTGTGCGCCCTCGAAAAACCCGCTCGCGCCGACCCTGCGCTAGGGTCCTGCGAATTTGCGAGCTCGCGCCCCGAGAGGGGCGACCGCATCGATCTCGTTATCGAGCGAATTTTCGGCGACACTCTCTGCTCGTCCTGCGGCGTACGCTAACCTCGCGATACTGTTCGACCCTCCGGGACCGACGATCTTGTAACAGCGAAGATTTTGGTGGACGTGACGAAGGCGAGGAGCCCGAGGAGGAGGATTTCGACCGGTGAGGTTGCCCGCCAGTAATACCGAAATGTAAGCCACGACGCCGCCCTCCGGTGCGCGCTCTCGCTCGGGAAATTGTGTGTAATACCGCGACACGTACGGGTCCTTGAGACCGAGTAGAAAATGGCGATCGACAGCGAGAGCGAAGGGCCTCGGGATGGTATCGTGGCCGCGGAATCGTGATAGGAACGCGATAACGAGCCTCTGGAGATCCGGGTGGGCGCGTTAGCCACGACTTCGGGACCGCGAATGCGCCATTTCTCGCGACCTTCGCGTTCACGACCGTGCGCTACCCGATGCGGCGTAATTCGCCCGGTCGGCCCTTAGATTTCGCCCGCGACGTAAAGTACGCCGAAATATTGATTACGTTGGTTGTCGCGCGCTAAGTGTGATTCGCATTTCGACACTTATAGCGTTTTTCTTTGGCAGAACTGGTGCGCACTCAGTGCACATTAAAGCCGTCGTACACAAATCAACGTAAAGTATATGTTTAATGTAAACGGGTTAAGTCACGAAAGCCTCAATATTCTTTATTGTACTATTTGGTAAAATATGTATTGGGTATTTTATCAATCAAAATATTTGCATTTTACTTTAAATGTTAAAGATTAAATCAGTGTACAACGGCTTTAATGTGCACTGAGTGTGCACTAGTTCTGCCAATGAAAAACGCTATTAAAGTCTTTCCGCAGTACCGATCGCGCTAGGACATTGCTTGCGTTGGTGTAACAACGTTCCGATACTGGTTGCGTTACCGTATCGCTCGCGCTATGAATTATTCGTAGATTATGGTTTATGTCGTTCGCGTTAGGGATCATTCGTGCCGTTCGCGTTAGGAATTATTTGGATGGTTCGCGTTAGGAATTATTTGTATTGTTCGCGTTAGGAATTATCCGTGTCGTTCGCGCTATAAATATTCGTGTCGTTCGCGCTAGAATGACCTTCGCGCGATTAGCGTGGGTTATTAGACTCGCGTCAGATTATGTTAGAGCTGCTCGCACTGGGACTCATTACCGCGCGCACCAGCCTATCTCTCGCGTCATTAGCGTGAGGATTAGTGATGTTACTCGCGTAGATTGTGCGGTATGTGTGCTGATCACGCAGTTATCGTTCGCGTTGCGTGAGAGAGGTATTTGCGCAGAAACCGAGTTCGTGCCGATCGAATCCTCGCGTTGAGAGGTCGATCGTATTCTACGTTTCGGTAAGAAATCGTTCGCGTGACCGACTAATTAGGTTAGACGCTGACTCGTGTTAAGATATTCGTTCGCGTGACCGACTAATTAGGTTAAACGCTGACTCGTGTTAAGATATTCTCGGCGTTCAGGCGCTCGTGCGTTTAGATATTAATTGCGTGGATGTTTTATTACTCGCGACAACCCCGTGTTTTGCGTTAGTTATCGTAGTCTTTATCCGGTCGATTGGATCAGCGCCTCCTTGTTGCGCTCGATCAGGAGTTATTTACGTGAGATTTCGATACTTGGCGACGGAATTCCCGCACGGCCTGGATACGGCGTTCACGCGCTCCGAGCGGGACTCCCTCTTATTTCACGATATTTCCCGTCTCAATTCGCTTCCTAGCGACTCTAAAATTTTGCGTTCCTCCGGTTATTTCAAAGGCGCTCGTTTCTGTGACCGCTATTTCGTTTCTATCGGCGAGCTGAGTTTTCTGTTGTATTATTTGTTGCTCGAGGAAAGCGCCTTCTGCGCGTTTATATTTAACAACAGTTAGATTCCGTAATTTCTAGCGTCCGCGTTGTCACCAATTCTGTTCATTAAATCCGGACGCCCGCGTCAGATATTATTTACTCGATTTGTTTGGCGATTGCACGAGGCCGAATGGGCCCTCATTCTGATTTCCTCGAGAGTTACTCTTTAATAAATGTTACTCCTTATTGTTAACGGATTGAGTTGCTAATTTACGTGTCACCCCGCCGATTATTGCGCTGCCTTCATCACCCCTTCATCACCCCGCCCCGCCACTAGGTCGAGCTAGCCATTCCCTCGCACCCCGCCTCATCCCGTCTTGCGTTTCGTTTTGATCTTCGCGATCTCGCGGACGCGAATTTACGCGTCTGGCGCCCAACATTGAAATCGTTTCGTGGAGTGCCGGAGGTGCGAGAGAATTACCGGAGAGGCCTATCATCCCGCTCTCCTTTACCCTTTTGATCCGGCACACGCCCCGGACCGCTCCGGGAGTGAAAAAGTCGTGACAACACACATAAACACACACATACATACATAACATACATACACACAGGAAATCCCAGAATTTTTCGAACTATTTTCGTGTACAGATAAAACAAACTAAAATCTTAGTCGAAAAATGATTTACCATTTTGCAACTTTTGCAATAGTTAATGAATTATTAATAAAAATTGCAAAATAGAGGACTTTTAAACTCAGTTTATTTTGTTTTATTTGCGCACAAAAATAATCCCAAACTTTTTGAGAATTCTGTATTGTGACACAATCTGCAGTACAATTTTCACAGAAAAGCAACACGAAAACTGTTTTATTAAATAATGTCAAACTCTTGTTAGAAATGTGACATAGCTTGCTGGACAGGTAATTGAGCAGATTCGCAACAGAAATTTTGCTGTATATACAACTTACAATGTGCAATTCTTTGTACATATTCTTTGAAAAGGCAACTATGTATTTTTCGTTACATCAATTGATTCCTTTCATTATCCTGTGTATAAAAGTATGAAGGTATAGTTGTCGAAAAATTAATAATAGTTAACACAAGATATTTTATACTTAATTGTATATCCATATTCTGTGCAATACGTTCAATATATTTATTTATTATTCATTTTTTGTAAGAATAACATATAAATATCTGTAGCGCATCTAGGCCATTGTCTTTTTGTAATTTTCGCATCATCAATTTCAATCCAACTAGTAGACATTCCTTCTCTACATATACTCGTGTAATGACCATCCTCAATGCTTAAACCGCTATGAAATATAGCACTCATAACTTTATACGATTGTCCAGCTATTAATATTTTAGTTGTAGGAATAGCACATATGTTAAATTTACGTATTGCCTTTACCATCTTATCATCTTGTGAGAAAAATAACACTAAATAAATAACAACTATATCTTTCGTCAACGTTAATTCATTCTTAAACAAAATATCATTTCCTGTACACTCTTCGCATGACTCATTATCTGACTGACACCAATGTGAGAATGAAACATTTAATAAATCGTTAAGATTATAGCTCTTTTTCCCAAATTTTTAATAGGTATTGAAACAACTAAATTATTATGAATACTTTTCTTTGTGTAACCACAAGATTTACACCGACTGGTAGAAATTACTTGATGTTCTACCAGTTGTCTTATAAAATCATATTTTGTGCACAAAATTGTAAAAAACTCAAGTGCATCTCGTTTTACATTGATGATGGAAAATGGTTCTCCTAAATATTGCCGTACTGCATATGTTTTCAAATTGCGCATTCCATTTTCATACAGATGCATTAACGTACGTAAGACATTTGACGTATCACAATTAAGGGGATGCTGGAGTGACGGCCGAACTTCCTCGAAGTCGATAATGTCAACATTTCTAATTTTGTTTTTCCTATATCTGTCTTTGTCTAACGAAATGACATCTGTCCTTGTTCGATTGCTGCGCCATCTCTGCTCACTAGCCTGCGTGTATATTTTTGTGGAAAATATACACGATTTCTTCGATAGCACCTAACCTATGTCTGTGAAGTTGGCATATCATTTTCCAGCAGATTAAAAATAAAAGGGAGTTCTTGTCGCATGCAGTCGAGTTCTATAGTTCCTGATACTTTTCAGTAATAGTTCTGGTGATTTTACCCAAAAAACACTTGATCGAAAAAATGATCTGCTAACTTCCCGTAGCAGATCATTTTCTAGCAGATCAAAAATAAAAGAGAGTTCTTGTCGCATGCAGTCGAGTTCTATAGTTCTTGATACTTTTTAGTAATAGTTCTGGTAATTTTACCCAAAAAACAGTCGATTGAAAAAATTATCTGCTAGTTTTCCGTAGCATAGAGTGAGATGTCGAAGAAATCTCGGAGTTCCAGTTTATCTAAAATATTTTTCAAATAATTCTGAGCATACTGAAGCATTTTCTAAAAAGTTCCCGACACTAGCAATGTTGCATGATTGTTTAAAAAATTAATACCGCTCGAAAACCGAGTATTTAGAGAGAAAGGGTGATATGCTGTACGAAATGTCGCAGTTCCGGTTTATCTAAAATATTTTTCGAATAGTTCTGAGCATACTGAAGCATTTTCTAAAGAGTTCCCGACACTAGCAATTCTGTATGATTGTTTAAAAAATTAATATCCGCTCGAAAACCGAGTATTTAGAGAGAAAGGGTGATATGCTGTACGAAATGTCGCAGTTCCGGTTCATCTAAAATATTTTTCGAATAGTTCTGAACATACTGAAACATTTTCTAAAGAGTTCCCGACATTAGCAATGTTGCATGATTGTTTAAAAAATTAATACCGCTCGAAAACCGAGTATTTAGAGAGAAAGGGTGATATGCTGTACGAAATGTCGCAGTTCCGGTTTATCTAAAATATTTTTCGAATAGTTCTGAGCATACTGAAGCATTTTCTAAAGAGTTCCCGACACTAGCAATGTTGCATGATTGTTTAAAAAATTAATATCGCTCGAAAACCGAGTATTTAGAGAGAAAGGGTGATATGCTGTACGAAATGTCGCAGTTCCGGTTCATCTAAAATATTTTTCGAATAGTTCTGAACATACTGAAACATTTTCTAAAGAGTTCCCGACATTAGCAATGTTGCATGATTGTTTAAAAAATTAATACCTCCCGAAAACCGAGTAAATAGAGAGAAAAGAGTGATATGCTGTACGAAAGGTCGCAGTTCCGGTTTATCTAAAATATTTTTCGAATAGTTCTGAGCATACTGAAGCATTTTCTAAAGAGTTCCCGACACTAGCAATGTTGCATGATTGTTTAAAAAATTAATACCGCTCGAAAACCGAGTATTTAGAGAGAATAGGGTGATATGCTGTACGAAATGTCGCAGTTCCGGTTTATCTAAAATATTTTTCGAATAGTTCTGAGCATACTGAAACATTTTCTAAAGAGTTCCCGACACTAGCAATGTTGCATGATTGTTTAAAAAATTAATACCGCTCGAAAACCGAGTATTTAGAGAGAAAGGGTGATATGCTGTACGAAATGTCGCAGTTCCAATTTATCTAAAATATTTTTCGAATAGTTCTGAGCATACTGAAACATTTTCTAAAGAGTTCCCGACATTAGCAATGTTGCATGATTGTTTAAAAAATTAATACCGCTCGAAAACCGAGTATTTAGAGAGAAATGGTGATATGCTGTACGAAATGTCGCAGTTCCGGTTTATCTAAAATATTTTTCGAATAGTTCTGAGCATACTGAAGCATTTTCTAAAGAGTTCCCGACACTAGCAATGTTGTAAGATTGTTTAAAAAATTAATATCGCTCGAAAACCGAGTATTTAGAGAGAAAAAGTGATATGCTGTACGAAATGTCGCAGTTCCGGTTCATCTAAAATATTTTTCGAATAGTTCTGAACATACTGAAGCATTTTCGAAAGAGTTCCTGACACTAGCAATGTTGTATGATTTTTTAATAAATTAATACCGCCCGAAAAGCGAGTATTTAGAGAGAATAGGGTGATATGCTGTAGAAAATGCTTCTGTATGTTCAGAACTATTCGAAAAAAATTTTAGATAAACCGGAATTGCGTCATTTCGTACAGCATATCACCCTTTCTCTCTAAATACTCGGTTTTCGAGCGGTATTAATTTTTTAAACAATCATGCAACATTGCTAATGTCGGGAACTCTTTAGAAAATGTTTCAGTATGTTCAGAACTATTCGAAAAATATTTTAGATGAACCGGAACTGCGACATTTCGTACAGCATATCACCCTTTCTCTCTAAATACTCGGTTTTCGAGCGGTATTAATTTTTTAAACAATCATGCAACATTGCTAATGTCGGGAACTCTTTAGAAAATGTTCCAGTATGTTCAGAACTATTCGAAAAATATTTTAGATAAACCGGAACTGCGACATTTCGTACAGCATATCACCCTATTCTCTCTAAATACTCGGTTTTCGAGCGGTATTAATTTTTTAAACAATCATGCAACATTGCTAGTGTCGGGAACTCTTTAGAAAATGCTTCAGTATGCTCAGAACTATTCGAAAAATATTTTAGATAAACCGGAACTGCGACCTTTCGTACAGCATATCACTCTTTCTCTCTAATTACTCGGTTTTCGGAGGTATTAATTTTTTAAACAATCATGCAACATTGCTAATGTCGGGAACTCTATAGAAAATGTTTCAGTATGTTCAGAACTATTCGAAAAATATTTTAGATGAACCGGAACTGCGACATTTCGTACAGCATATCACCCTTTCTCTTAAATACTCGGTTTTCGAGCGATATTAATTTTTTAAACAATCATACAAGCATTGCTAGTGTCGGGAACTCTTTAGAAAATGCTTCAGTATGCTCAGAACTATTCGAAAAATATTTTAGATAAACCGGAACTGCGACATTTCGTACAGCATATCACCTTTCTCTCTAAATACTCGGTTTTCGAGCGGTATTAATTTTTTAAACAATCATGCAACATTGCTAATGTCGGGAACTCTTTAGAAAATGTTTCAGTATGTTCAGAACTATTCGAAAAATATTTTAGATAAACCGGAACTGCGACATTTCGTACAGCATATCACCCTTTCTCTCTAAATACTCGGTTTTCGAGCGGTATTAATTTTTTAAACAATCATGCAACATTGCTAGTGTCGGGAACTCTTTAGAAAATGTTTCAGTATGCTTCAGAACTATTCGAAAAATATTTTAGATAAACCGGAACTGCGACATTTCGTACAGCATATCACCCTATTCTCTCTAAATACTCGGTTTTCGAGCGGTATTAATTTTTTAAACAATCATGCAACATTGCTAGTGTCGGGAACTCTTTAGAAAATGCTTCAGTATGCTCAGAACTATTCGAAAAATATTTTAGATAAACCGGAACTGCGACATTTCGTACAGCATATCACTCTTTCTCTCTAATTACTCGGTTTTCGGGAGGTATTAATTTTTTAAACAATCATGCAACATTGCTAATGTCGGGAACTCTTTAGAAAATGTTTCAGTATGTTCAGAACTATTCGAAAAATATTTTAGATAACCGGAACTGCGACATTTCGTACAGCATATCACCCTTTCTCTCTAAATACTCGGTTTTCGAGCGATATTAATTTTTTAAACAATCATGCAACATTGCTAGTGTCGGGAACTCTTTAGAAAATGCTTCAGTATGTTCAGAACTATTCGAAAAATATTTTAGATAACCGGAACTGCGACATTTCGTACAGCATATCACCCTTTCTCTCTAAATACTCGGTTTTCGAGCGGTATTAATTTTTTAAACAATCATGCAACATTGCTAGTGTCGGGAACTCTTTAGAAAATGCTTCAGTATGCTCAGAACTATTCGAAAAATATTTTAGATAAACCGGAACTGCGACATTTCGTACAGCATATCACCCTATTCTCTCTAAATACTCGGTTTTCGAGCGGTATTAATTTTTTAAACAATCATGCAACATTGCTAATGTCGGGAACTCTTTAGAAAATGTTCAGTATGTTCAGAACTATTCGAAAAATATTTTAGATAAACCGGAACTGCGACATTTCGTACAGCATATCACCCTTTCTCTCTAAATACTCGGTTTTCGAGCGGTATTAATTTTTTAAACAATCATGCAACATTGCTAGTGTCGGGAACTCTTTAGAAAATGCTTCAGTATGCTCAGAACTATTCGAAAAATATTTTAGATAAACCGGAACTGCGACATTTCGTACAGCATATCACCCTTTCTCTCTAAATACTCGGTTTTCGAGCGGTATTAATTTTTTAAACAATCATGCAACATTGCTAATGTCGGGAACTCTTTAGAAAATGTTTCAGTATGTTCAGAACTATTCGAAAAATATTTTAGATAAACCGGAACTGCGACATTTCGTACAGCATATCACCCTTTCTCTCTAAATACTCGGTTTTCGAGCGGTATTAATTTTTTAAACAATCATGCAACATTGCTAGTGTCGGGAACTCTTTAGAAAATGCTTCAGTATGCTCAGAACTATTCGAAAAATATTTTAGATAAACCGGAACTGCGACATTTCGTACAGCATATCACCCTTTCTCTCTAAATACTCGGTTTTCGAGCGGTATTAATTTTTTAAACAATCATGCAACATTGCTAAGTGTCGGGAACTCTTTAGAAAATGCTTCAGTATGCTCAGAACTATTCGAAAAATATTTTAGATAAACCGGAACTGCGACATTTCGTACAGCATATCACCCTTTCTCTCTAAATACTCGGTTTTCGGAGCGTATTAATTTTTTAAACAATCATGCAACATTGCTAGTGTCGGGAACTCTTTAGAAAATGCTTCAGTATGCTCAGAACTATTCGAAAAATATTTTAGATAACCGGAACTGCGACATTTCGTACAGCATATCACCCTATTCTCTCTAAATACTCGGTTTTCGAGCGGTATTAATTTTTTAAACAATCATGCAACATTGCTAGTGTCGGGAACTCTTTAGAAAATGTTTCAGTATGTTCAGAACTATTCGAAAAATATTTTAGATAAACCGGAACTGCGACATTTCGTACAGCATATCACCCTTTCTCTCTAAATACTCGGTTTTCGAGCGGTATTAATTTTTTAAACAATCATGCAACATTGCTAATGTCGGGAACTCTTTAGAAAATGTTCAGTATGTTCAGAACTATTCGAAAAATATTTTAGATAAACCGGAACTGCGACATTTCGTACAGCATATCACCCTTTCTCTCTAAATACTCGGTTTTCGAGCGGTATTAATTTTTTAAACAATCATGCAACATTGCTAGTGTCGGGAACTCTTTAGAAAATGCTTCAGTATGTTCAGAACTATTCGAAAAATATTTTAGATAAACCGGAACTGCGACATTTCGTACAGCATATCACCCTTTCTCTCTAAATACTCGGTTTTCGAGCGGTATTAATTTTTTAAACAATCATGCAACATTGCTAATGTCGGGAACTCTTTAGAAAATGTTTCAGTATGCTCAGAACTATTCGAAAAATATTTTAGATAACCGGAACTGCGACATTTCGTACAGCATATCACCCTTTCTCTCTAAATACTCGGTTTTCGAGCGGTATTAATTTTTTAAACAATCATGCAACATTGCTAGTGTCGGGAACTCTTTAGAAAATGCTTCAGTATGCTCAGAACTATTCGAAAAATATTTTAGATAAACCGGAACTGCGACATTTCGTACAGCATATCACCCTTTCTCTCTAAATACTCGGTTTTCGAGCGGTATTAATTTTTTAAACAATCATGCAACATTGCTAATGTCGGGAACTCTTTAGAAAATGCTTCAGTATGCTCAGAACTATTCGAAAAATATTTTAGATAAACCGGAACTGCGACATTTCGTACAGCATATCACCCTTTCTCTCTAAATACTCGGTTTTCGAGCGGTATTAATTTTTAAACAATCATGCAACATTGCTAATGTCGGGAACTCTTTAGAAAATGCTTCAGTATGCTCAGAACTATTCGAAAAATATTTTAGATAAACCGGAACTGCGACATTTCGTACAGCATATCACCCTATTCTCTCTAAATACTCGGTTTTCGAGCGGTATTAATTTTTTAAACAATCATGCAACATTGCTAGTGTCGGGAACTCTTTAGAAAATGCTTCAGTATGCTCAGAACTATTCGAAAAATATTTTAGATAAACCGGAACTGCGACATTTCGTACAGCATATCACCCTATTCTCTCTAAATACTCGGTTTTCGAGCGGTATTAATTTTTTAAACAATCATGCAACATTGCTAGTGTCGGGAACTCTTTAGAAAATGTTTCAGTATGCTCAGAACTATTCGAAAAATATTTTAGATAAACCGGAACTGCGACATTTCGTACAGCATATCACCCTTTCTCTCTAATACTCGGTTTTCGAGCGTATTAATTTTTTAAACAATCATGCAACATTGCTAAGTGTCGGGAACTCTTTAGAAAATGCTTCAGTATGCTCAGAACTATTCGAAAATATTTTAGATAAACCGGAACTGCGACATTTCGTACAGCATATCACCTTATTCTCTCTAAATACTCGCTTTTCGGGCGGTATTAATTTATTAAACAATCATACAACATTGCTAGTGTCGGGAACTCTTTAGAAAATGCTTCAGTATGCTCAGAACTATTCGAAAAATATTTTAGATGAACCGGAACTGCGACATTTCGTACAGCATATCACCCTTTCTCTCTAAATACTCGGTTTTCGAGCGATATTAATTTTTTAAACAATCATGCAACATTGCTAGTGTCGGGAACTCTTTAGAAAATGCTTCAGTATGCTCAGAACTATTCGAAAAATATTTTAGATGAACCGGAACTGCGACATTTCGTACAGCATATCACTTTTTCTCTCTAAATACTCGGTTTTCGAGCGGTATTAATTTTTTAAACAATCATGCAACATTGCTAGTGTCGGGAACTCTTTAGAAAATGCTTCAGTATGCTCAGAACTATTCGAAAAATATTTTAGATGAACCGGAACTGCGACATTTCGTACAGCATATCACTTTTCTCTCTCAATACTCGGTTTTCGAGCGGTATTAATTTTTTAAACAATCATGCAACATTGCTAGTGTCGGGAACTCTTTAGAAAATGCTTCAGTATGCTCAGAACTATTCGAAAAATATTTTAGATGAACCGGAACTGCGACATTTCGTACAGCATATCACCCTTTCTCTTTAAATACTCGGTTTTCGAGCGATATTAATTTTTTAAACAATCATACAGCATTGCTAGTGTCGGGAACTCTTTAGAAAATGCTTCAGTAGGCTCAGAACTATTCGAAAAATATTTTAGATGAACCGGAACTGCGACATTTCGTACAGCATATATCACTTTTCTCTCTAAATACTCGGTTTTCGAGCGGTATTAATTTTTTAAACAATCATGCAACATTGCTAGTGTCGGGAACTTTTTAGAAAATGCTTCAGTATGCTCAGAACTATTCGAAAAATATTTTAGATAAACCGGAACTGCGACATTTCGTACAGCATATCACCCTATTCTCTCTAAATACTCGGTTTTCGAGCGGTATTAATTTTTTAAACAATCGTGCAACATTGCTAGTATCGGGAACTTTTTAGAAAATGCTTCAGTATGCTCAGAACTATTTGAAAAATATTTTAGATAAACTGGAACTCCGAGATTTCTTCGACATCTCACTCTATGCTACGGAAAACAAGCAGATAATTTTTTCAATCGACTGTTTTTTGAGTAAAATCACCAGAACTATTACTAAAAAGTATCAAGAACTATAGAACTCGACTGCATGCGACAAGAACTCTCTTTTATTTTTGATCTGCTAGAAAATGATCTGCTACGGGAAGTTAGCAGATCATTTTTTCGATCAAGTGTTTTTTGGGTAAAATCACCAGAACTATTACTAAAAAGTAAGGAACTATAGAACTCGACTGCATGCGACAAGAACTCCCTTTTATTTTTGATCTGCTGGAAAATGATATGCCAACTTCACAGACATTGTGTATGGTGGAACATATAATCAAAATCCAAGGCTTTTCGATTATTATTACAAAAAATATTGAAATAAATTTATCTAAGCCTGCACAATCTGCAAATTGTTTGGATGATAAAGATGAAATTTTATTTCAAAGTGTAACAAATACATCTGCATCTACATCTACATCTACATCTACATCTGCCCAGTAAACACAGTTTCTAACAGTTTTATAACTGAGAAGTTACAAGTAATATTACGTCTGTTATACTCTGTACAACGTAACAATAATGTAAGAGGTTATTTATAAGTAATATTACCAGATTTACATTTAGAATACATATTGGATATATAAAAACTTCTATTAAGGTAATATTGCATAGAAAGATTTGTAATATTACGAAAATGTAATTTGTAAGACATAGGTGATATTACAAACGTTATTTGCAAAATACGTTAATGTTATATTAATTTTGTACACAGTGCGTACTTGTCCATCAGGGGTCAGAAAAAGGATCATAATCAAATCGAGTCATACGTACTATTTTTATCGCTGATTAGATGTAATAAGAATACAATTATGCTTTAAGGTTAGATAGCTCGCTCCCCGAACGCAGCCACAAGTGGAAGTTCCCGTTTAGGCCGGACATTAAGAAATATTATATCATATATCCAATTCAAAATTTTAATTACTCTTTTTAAACTGAATTTGTTTCTTAAGATGATTTTTGGAAAATTATATATTTGCGCTGGTTATGACATATGTAGACTATATATAACACTTACATCAAATTAAGAAGTAGTCTACCGTGTAAGGCAGTTGGCTCATGATCCAGAGGTCCCGAGTTCGAATCCCACCAAGGTAAGTGTGTTTTTCAAATACAAGAAAATATTTATAATCATAGACTGCATCTTAAGAAACAAATTTAGTTTTAAAATAGTAATAAAATTTCGAAATAAGTAATTTTTTGTATTTATTTCGGGTGAATATCGGAAATCAGTGTCCTCTAGTTCTCTAGTATTAAGAGGATACAATCTTAAGTCTAGTGTCTCATGGTAAGAGGATATTCCTCTACCTTTTAAAAAATCTTTTTGAGACCATATTTCAGAGGAAAATCCTCTAACATTAAGCGGGAGCCACTAAACGACAGAATATTTTTTTTTTTTGAATGTTCCATTCAATTTAATTAATAATAACAAACAATATTTCTCATATGTAACGGTAATGAAACAAGCAATATAACATGTTATGTACATGAGTAGGAAATAATAAATAACCAGTAACTTACAGGAAATGCTTTTGTAACATTACTTGTTACATTTTATTTTGTTACAGCAACATAATATCAATATAACTGTGTTCACTGGGTGTTGATCAAATAAAATCACATCAACGACTTCCAAACTGATGATGATGAAAATATATTGATAAATGTCGAAAAAATTGTTGTAGACGTATCAGACGTAGATGATGAAACTTTAGAAGCGTCTGCTATTGAATATTTTGCAGGATTTGTTGCTAAAAAATGTGTCATAAAATCAAATTGTGAACAGTGTCGTGTCTCATTTATTGACACAAATCACGAACTGACAGACGCAAGACGAATTTTTCCGAGCATATGAAACTAATGATGGTCAGGAATTAGGACATTTATGTGTCCCTACAGCAGAGTTTTCATTTGTATTTAAACTAATGAATGCAGTATTTGATGCAGGTTATCTTAATATCAGTGGAAATTATAACATATTAGATACTCTGTTTCCATTGATGATACAAGCTGTACACATAAAGTATCCAGGTTGGTTTCAGCATGATACTTGCAGCATCCATCGAAAAAATCTTGCATATTATATGATGAAAGTTAAGATACATAAAGATGTATTCTATGTATCTAACCTCCACAGAAATTGATAAATTTACAGAGTATGTAATAATATTAATTTCACATTTTACTCGCGGCATTTTGTGCGGATCGAATAAAAAGATCGCAGCTTCTTGAGCAAAACGATCTAAAGAAATCTATACATTTACTCGCGGCATTTTGTGCAGATCGAGTAAAAAGATCGCGGCTCTTTGACCGGAACAATTTATGAAAAGCACTATATCTATATATACATGGTGTCCCTGAATGTTTGGTACTTTGCTCGTATCCAGATAGAGCGGACCAAACTTAGTCGAAAAGTCATGTATCATTTTGCAATTTTCGCAATAGTTGATGAGTTATTAATGATTAAAAATTGCTATATTAGCCCGGCCCACTGCCAAATGCAAGCGCGCGGCGAGATGCGGCCGCCCCGCAATCGGCGCGCGGGCAATTGTTTATTACAAGCGGCGATGGCTACGCACGAGCGGCGCGTAACGCTGGACCCGCGTCCGGAGCGATGATAGTTTCTCGTCTTTTTTTAATAAAAATAAAATTTTCTAACAGCATATAAAAATTTTTTGTGCGTACGTATGTACATACGTGTTGTACATGCATACATGTACACAGAAAAATATCAATTCTACTGCTTAAAAAAGTGATTACTCAATTTTTTTCTTTTAGTAAGTAACGATTATCTTTAAGAAAGAATATTTTCTTGATAATAGTCTTAAAATGCATTTGTTACAAATTTTATAAAAAGTCATTAGTATGTATTCGAAAGAAGAATTTATACTTATTTAAGAACATTATAATATTTTATCGAAGAAAAGTCAAAATAATAAGTGTTTAGGATTAAAGTAAAGTCATATACGGTGGGGCGCTGTCGCGACAGCGAACGCCCCTGGCGCGCGCACACGCGACTCTCGGGCCTGATCCGAATTCGCCCGAGATCACCCGGTTGTCGCGTCTGTTCCGACATGCAAATGTAACACGCGCATGCGTTTCCTAAATCGCGTATACCGCGCAACGCGTTACATCGCGGATCGATGTGATTCGTCACCTCACTTCGTGGATCGATGTGATTCGTCCTTCGTGAGGCAACGACCCCCGCCGAGGGGGACGAGGGATGATCGATATCGATCCGCGCTCTCTTCGTTTTCTGCCTCGCTAAGGAGAAAGTCGAGCCGGTCGTTCGTGGCAATTATATTCTCGGGAGTGCCGACAGTAATTGTGCGAAGACCGTATAGTCTCATCGCGAGCCGCACCCGCTAGGTCGCCGCGTGAGACATTTCAGATTGCTTTTCCGTTCCCGTGAACGGAGAGAGCACCGGGTTCGTCGCGCGCGTCGATGATCCGCGCGCGAGTTCCGTAAAGTTGGGTGCGCTCAGTGCATCCGTGCAAAGGGTTGCATCGGGCGCACAAGTTTCGTCGCGATCTGCACCCGCTGATTGGTCGTCGCGCGAAACCTCTCGTTTCCCGAGTTTTCGTCGCCCGTAATACGACGGGCCGACGCACACAGACGGATCACGTGATCCCCGCGTGCGGGAGCGTGATCCTTGGCGAAAGACTCGTGTCGACGGCGAAACCGTCATACGACGCGACCACGGTTTTCGCGAGTGCTTCTATATCGAGCGTCGCAATCACCGAGCGTGAGAGTTGTTGATCCAATCTCATAAAATCAACGACGGGAGTTCGATCCCGATATCGACCCGCTCGCGGCCATCTTGTCGTGCCGCGCCGTACATTGTGAACGCGGCTCTGCCGCGCCTCGTATTGTTGTGATTTAGTGTATAATTCGTGTCCGCTATCGCGTTCCCGAGTAACCAGAGTGAGCCTGAGCCTCTCGCACGTTTCCGTGTTCGCGGTCGCTCATCTGTCGCGCGAGCAAGATATCCGTCGATCGCGTGCAAGATCTCCGATCGCGAGGGCGGTCATTCATCGCTCTTCAAGATTTCCGTTCTGCGAGCCACGCAGAGAGACCGAGCGACGCAAGATTTCCGCCCGACATTTCCGCGAAGGTTCAGCCCGCTCGGATGCGCGAGAGTGCGAGACCTGTGTATCAGACTGTAATAAATTGTGTTTGTCAATCACATATCAAGGGCGTGCGTTATTTAAAACCTCTCCTCGCTAACTCCTCGGCTCTTACCCCGCGCCCTGGACAGGGTGGTCCCGACATTCATTCGTGTCCCGCGGGTACCTCGGCAGAGCACGAAACAATAAGCAAATCGAATTTTGGTTTTAATTTTATATTGAAGAATTGAAGAATTGAATAATTAGAATTCAGAATATTATTTATTTTAAGTAATATTATCAAGAAAACATTCTTTGTAAAGATCATCGTTACTTAAAAGAAGAGAAAACTAAGTGATTGGTTTTCTTAGCACTAGGATGATATTTTTTTGCGTGTGCGTATACGGCACGCCGTTTTGCTATTTAATACTATCACACACACACACACACACACACACACACACACACACACACACACACACACATGAAAATTCTACCAAATTAAATTAATATTTAAAGAAAAGAAATTATTATTATGTCTAGACATACTTATAATTCATCGAATTATTATGAAGCTATAATTGAAAATGCAGAATTAAAATTATGTCTAGACAAAATATTAATTCTGAATTTATTTTATGTTATAACATAAAAATTTTTCGGGAATTAAAATTATGTACATAATTGTAATTCCCGAATTTTACTTATGTACCTATACAATTTTAATTCTTGGATTTCTATTATGTAGGGGAGACCGGGGCTAGACCGCTAACGGGGTAAATCCGCAAAATCAAATATCTCGGAACCTGTATATTGTGCGAACTCGCTATTAACATTGTAAACGCTGCTTATGGTACCCATGTGACCAACGGAGTTTCGGCAGGTTACCTGCCGTGTTATGATTTTTACGAGGGCAAACGTGTTTTCGGAAGGTGAAAGTGAAATTTTCTGCGCGTGGAAATTTTGTAATATCTTGAATATTATTGTATCACCGAATCTCAAAGTAAGTGATTATAAAGAGTAATGCATGCTGAACACGAATCCAGTGTAGTTTTTTCATTATCGTTGATGTCTAATATTTCGTGGGCGATCAAACCTGAAACTTATGTTTGGGGCTTATCCGCCAGTAAGCACCCGGGGCTGGTCCGCCAGTCTCGTCACTGTGGCGTGCCGGGCGCACGACTTCAGCTCACAGCGATTTCAGGTTAGGTTTCCCTCGAGCGTGATTCTGTCTTCCCTTGCACGTGCGTCAGTTTGTATAGGAGGGAAATGGTACGCACGTTTCGTCGCAAAACGACTCCCGTCGACAAGAAGCAACTCAAGAAGGCAGTTCTTGCGGTGAGAAAAGATAAAATGAGCGTTTCCGCAGCCGCAAAACAATTCGATGTCCGGAGAAGCACGTTGAACAACTTGAAAAAAAAATGCCACACAAACAGAACCGCAGCCTTCGACGAGCAGTGGGCGTAAATCGAAATCAAGGAAGCAGCAGCGGTCGGATTCTGACGAAGACTTGGATAATACGTGCTGCGTGTGCTCAAAGAAGTTGACAAGCAGAGCATATGGGAAACAGTGCATTGCGTGCGAGCGTAGGGCACACAACACATGCGTGCGCTTGTCAGGATCTGTATTCACGTGCCTTGATTGTTTTATGGAATAGGTAAAACAATTATTTTTTAATGTTTCGCATAAAAATTTGAAATAAATTTTTATTTTTCTCTTAAAAAACAATTATTAAAATGTATCCTATCATTTTTCAGGATTAGATGTACGTATATGTATTGAAAATGCAGTGTAACGGATTTACCCCGGGGGGGTAACGGTTCAACCCCGGCATTTTTGAGATTTCAATTTTTGCACCGTTGTCGTTTTTGCTCTATACCGGTTAAACAAAGCGACGCAGATAAAAATTTCCTGTATAAATTTTGTAGCTAAAGGTTCACTCTTTACAGTGGTATACCAATTTTAACTTAAATTATTTATTTTGTTGTTAAAAATCGGCATCGAAAAAAAACTAGCGGTCTAGCCCCGGTCTCCCCTACATAATTGGAATTCTCGAATTACTCTTTTTCTTTTAGTAAGTAACGGTTATCTTTAACAAAAAATATTTTCTTGATAATAATCTTAAAATGTACTCATCACAAATTTTAGAAAAAGTCTTTGTCATGTACTCGAAAAAAGAATTTATACTTCTTCAAAGAATTTTATAAAATTTTATCAAAGAAAAGTCAAAATAATAAGCAAATCGAACTTTGACTTACACCACTATGGTTTTTACCCCTCCATATATATACACATATCCGAAAATGCCTGATAATATCTGTCGATTGTACTCAGAAACCAGACATTTCCGGACATACGTGTATGACATTTTATCTTGTTTATGTGTGGAGAAGTTATTCTCAAAGCTTGCACAAGTATTTCTTAATCACGCTTGTGTATTGTAAGAAACATTTGTTAAAATAAACCCAGTGATGTTTTACTTTTATCGAGGTTCAGATACTTTGAATATCCTATATAGTCTGTGTATATATTAGAATTAATATGTTTGCCCATATTAAAATTTGTAGGGGGTTTATTCTTTTTATAAGGTGCAGAGTCTGTACTGATCGATGTTCTATAACAACTTTTTTATAATTATTAAGTTCCTTGCTGACTTGTGTTGGTCTCTAATTGAGAACGACGATGTCCAACTGCCGTGAGCTAAGAAAAAAATAATTTTCTATTATTTCTTACCAATTTTTTTACAAAATGTAATTGATATTATTTTATTACCTAAAAATAAAATTGTTCAAAACAAATTTTTGTTATTTTAAAATAAATCCGGATTTGGCCCTAAAAATGGATCAAAGTGATCAACCTTCAAATTTGAGAACACAATTTTTTTGAACAGAATAAATAAATTTTGATTTCGCCAGTCAAATAATAAATAACAATGAGAATATTAATCGACTCTACTGGCCATTATAATCGCCAAGACAATACGATCACGATTTGGTTCGATTTTATCGTCAAAAATTTTTTTTTGAATTTTTTTGAATTAATGGAAACGAACGGTTGCCGGTTGGTGTACTACGGAGACACCCACCCGGAATTTAATAATTATATTGACTGTTGTACTGTGTGATATATTATTATAGTATTATATTACATATAATATGTGTTTTGTAAATTATACTGCTCAAAAAAATTAGGGGATTACTTTTCCTCAGTAAATTTTTGCCCATTTTTAAACTGTAATTACTCAGCGAAGAATATATATATTAACGTAAAAAAAGTTTAAAAGAAGGTTTTACAGAGCAAACTCTACTGTAAGGTGCTTTTGTTCAATTTTCAGTTTAATATTCAAAGGCGTGGTCCAGCTTTGAATAAGGACGTATTTGAGATATCCAAAATCTTGAAATTTGCAGTCTTTCACCGCCTAACAAAAAAATTGGCGAACATGATCATTGATACCATCTCAAAGTACGGACTTTGCCCTTTCAAATGAAAACAGAAGCTTTGTCTTACGCCGATTATTTAGCAAGATATCGCAATTTCAAGTAACCCCCGTTTTTTTATGATTTCAGCATGATACCGCCGGCATTTGCGTAACCTGATGTGCACCACGGAGAGGTTGCTTAGTCAGATTTTGCACATCATGTATATGTGTGTATGTGTATGTATATGGAGTGTACATCTGTATGTGTGTACATATAGAGATTTTTTTTCAGTAAGAAGTGTTGTCACTTCGCTATTTGAGTAATTTTATTTCAAATTTGACGCAGTGCCTCTTCAATCTGATGTAAAAAAAATGCATCAATATGAGATCAAGATTGCGCGAGATAATACGGCAAAAAGGTGGCAACATTTCTTACAAAAGAAACCTACATGTACATACATACACATATACACTTCATACACATACACATACACATACATGTATGTGTACATATGATGTGTAAAATCTGACCGAGCAACTTCCCCATGGTGCACATCAGGTTACTCAAATGCCGGCGGTATCGTGGTAAAATAATAAAAAATAAGGGTTACTTTAAATTGCGATATCTGGCTAAATAATCAGCGTAGGACAAAGTATTTCTTTTTTTAATTTAAAAAAGCAAAGTCCGTACTTTGAGATGGTATCAATAATTATGTTCGCCAATTTTTTTGCTAGGTGGTAGAAGACTGCAAATTAAGATTTTGGATATGTCAAATACTACGTCGTTATTCAAAGCTGACCACGCTTTTCAATATTAACTTGAGTGAAAATTGAACAAAAGCACCTTATAGTAGAGAGTTTGCAATGTAAAACCTTTTTTAAAACTTTTTTTTACGTTAATTATTCGTTGAGTAATTACAGTTTAAAAATAAGCAAAAATTTACTGAGAAAAAGTGATCCCCTAATTTTTTTGAGCAGTGTATATGTTACATTCACATGTAATAGTTTCATTGTTTATTTATTATTATTTTACTTCTTTTCTTTTTTTGAATGCCATTGTCTTCATATACCAATATAATTAAGTTAAATGGCCGGTTTTTACAGTCCGTTTTTATATTCAAAACCGTTTTAAATATAACATCTTAAGATGTTATAAACCAATCATAGAGTCGTATTAGCATCTTAAAACATTATAAGACGATTTTGAAACAAGAAGGGACTATTAATACGGACCAATAAATTCGTTAAAATTTGCAAAATGTATATTAAAATAATAATTGCATGCTTATATAAAATTAGTTTTTGATAGGTATTTGATACAACCTTGCAATTGGTGCAATAGAATCGAGAGTGTGGGTAAAGGATATCGATTAGGATATGAAGATTGCGATTATCGATGTACTGTCGCGATAGGCGGATCCTTCTTCCGTCAGAAAGCAATCTGTATCGCTACGTAATAGACGAGTTTGTAAAAGACGACTAGATACTAATTTCCTTTCCCACATCGTTCCTGCATACAACTGGGCATATTGCGCTCTCTGCCAACAAGGTTATGGGCCCAGGCGAAAAGGTAGATCGCTCATATTCGTAAAAGGGACAGAATTGATCGAGACAAGGGAACATATAACCTAACTTGTGGAAGGTTCTCAAAGTCAGCAAATCTCGATCTGATTGTGAGATAAAGGGAAAGCGTATATACATATAGATACAGAAGAAATGGCCTCGTCATCCCAATTTGTGGATCGCATCGATAAACTAAACGGTGCGAATTATCGGTCATGGAAATTTAACATGAAGATGACCTTAGTACAAAGAGAGTTATGACAGCATGTAACCGGCGAAGCCATATTGCCGGCCAATCCCACACCGGAAGAAGGGGAACGCTTTAGAAATAGGGAAAGTAAAGCTTTAGCGACAATTGCTCTCGGCGTCGAACCAGAACACCAAATACATATTTTGGACTGCGACAAGGCGTCTGATGCGTGGGAAACATTACAGAGGATCTTCGAACCGAAATCGCGGGCAAGAATACTACAATTAAAGAAGCAGATGTTGTCCATAAAATTAGAACCCAGCGAAATGATGAATTCATACTTGGCAAGGCTGAAAACGTGCAGCGACAGTCTTAAGGAGGTAGGATATGAATTTAAAGACGTTGATTTAGCCTACGCTATGTTATCAGGTCTCCCGGACGCGTTGACGGTATAGTAATGGCACTGGCAAATCTGGATGATGAAAAATTCAAATCAATCGAAATTAAAGAGATACTTTTGAACGAGTACGAACGTCGAGCTATGAAGGAAGGAGGACAGTCTGAGGAGCAACCAAAGGAAGCGCATCATCAAATAAAAGAACACAGTAAAGACGAAAAAAGAAAATGTTTTAGATGTAATAAGGTAGGACACTTAGCGAACAGTTGTAATTCAAAATCGTTAAATGCAAAAAGAAATAAAAAGCGTTGGACATCTAATAATACACAAAAGGGTAATAACGCGCTGTTGTTAGAATTAAATAATACTCAGTTAGATGATTCGTGGTTAATAGATAGCGGAGTGACTCATCATATATGTAAGCATAAAGATTGGTTCGATAAATATAAACCAATAATTAATTAAACGATTTATTCAGCAGATAGTAAGTCAAACGACACTTTAAAAGCCGTAGGTGTAGGCAACATAAAAATACAAACCTTTGTTGGTAATAAAAGATTTAATTTAACGTTACTTAATGTATATCACGTTCCTAATATAAGATGCAATCTATTGTCAGTTTCACAAATAGAGAAGAAACACAAAGGACTTTTGATAGACAACGGAAAACTTAAAATTCAAGATAAAGAAAATAGAGCAATAGTGGGGGAAGCTTTATGTAGAGATGGTTTATATATTGTTAAAGCGAAAGTCATCAAAAATAGAAATAAGCTATAACAAAAAGAAACACACGTCATGTATACTAATAAGTTAACTGATAGCGAAAAATGGCATAAAAGATTTTGTCATGTAAACATGAAGATTATTCAAGAAATGTCGAAAAAGGATTTAGTTAGAGGTTTAGATAATGTAAACATAGTTGATACACACTGCTGTAGCGTTAGCAAATCAACGAAAGCGCCATGTAAAGGATTAGGTTGTAGACAAACGAAGAATGTATTAGAGTTAATTCACTCGGATTTGTGCGGCCCTATGCCGATAAAGTCAATTGGTGGAGCAAAATACATCTTAACATTTACTGATGATTATTCTAGAAAAGTAACAGTATATTGTCTACGAAGTAAAGACGAAGTAGTTGAATACGTCCGAAAATATATAGTTAGAGTAGAAAGAGAAACGGATAGAAAGGTTAAAAGATTTAGAAGTGATAATGGGTTAGAATACTGCAATAAAACTCTTAAACGGATATTTGATGAAATGGGAATAAAACATGAACGAACGAACGTAGATACACCTCAAATGAACGGTATTGCAGAACGGATTAATAGGACATTGTTAGATCTAGTACGAGCAATGCTTAAAAATGCTGAATTACCTGAAAGATATTGGGGTGAAGCAGTCGTAACTGCGTGCTACATTAAAAATAGAGTCATACATTCGTCTATCAATAACATTCCAGAAATGATTTGGACGGGAAATAAATCAAGTGTAAGACACCTAAAAGTTTACGGTTGTTTAGCTTATACGCATATTACTAAACAAGGTAGGCACAAACTCGACTCTAGAGGAAGAGAATGCATACTTGTTGGATACTCTAGTCAAACGAATGGGTATAGATTATGGGATCCGATTAAATGCGATGTAATACAAACGAAGCATGTAGAGTTTGTCGAAGATGTCTGCGGGTATGAGTACATTTATAGTAAAAAGATACTTGAAACTCCGTTTTCCAATACTGATAACATAGATGAAGTAGATACTGTAGACGATGATGAATCAGTGGAAGACGATGAATCAGTAACTGTCGAGACGCAGGAAAAAGATGTAAACGATGATGCGGGACCTTCGCAGAAAACTGTACCAGAGGGGAAACGTAGTGTAGGTAGACCGAGAAAAGAGTTAGAAAATTCATGGGGTCGTGCAGGCAAACCTAAAAATATAGAATTAAATTTAGCAGAAATAATTAAACCTACAACGTATGAAGAAGCGATGATGTCACCACAATCGGATGAGTGGGAGACAGCAATGAATGAAGAGTTAAAAAGTTTAAATGATAGGAATACATGGAAAATAGTAAGCAAACCGGAAAACGTTAATTGTATTGGAAGTAAATGGGTCTATAGAGTTAAGACAGATTCAACGGGTAAAATAGTAAGATACAAAGCTAAATTAGTTGCACAGGGGTTTTCACAAAAGAAAGATATAGATTATTCACAATCATATGCACCCGTTGCTAATATTTCATTGATTAGATTGCTGATAGCCATGTCAACGTCGCATAATTGGAAAATCCATCATTTAGATGTAAAATGTGCATATTTTTATGGAAACCTTAAGGCAGAAATTTATATGAAATTGCCACCCGGATATGAAGATCGCGATATAAAAGTAGCAAAACTTCTAAGACCAATATACGGTTTAAAACAGTCAAGACGTAATTGGAATGATGAGATTGATGAATTTTTGATTAAGAACAGATTTAAAAGATTGAAAGCAAACAGCTGTGTTTATATATATGGTAATGATCTAATTCTTACATTATACGTAGATGATATTATATTATTTGCTCGATCAACTGACAAGATAAACGAAGTTGTCATTACTTATGTTAGAATACGAAATAAGAGATTTAGGTAGAGCGTCATACTTATTAGGTATAACTATCGAGCACAGAGAGAATAAAGTAAGACTATCGCAAACGTTATATTTAAATAAGTTGTTAAGCGAATATGGAATGGATGATTGTAAGACATGTAAAACGCCAATCGATCTAGAGGTAAAGTTATCAAAATGTGATAATCCACATAGTGATGTTGAAAGAGATGAAATGAAAGGTGTACCGTACAAATAATTGGTTGGATCACTAATGTACTTAGCATTGGCGACACGGCCAGATATATTGTATGCGGTGACAAAATTGTCACAATTTAGCTCCAATCCAGGTAGAGCACATTGGTTACAAGCTAAGAGAGTACTGAGATGTTTGGCTGCAACGAAAGATATTGGTTTAGAGTACAGTTGCGGTGCAAATGAGATAGAGATTTTTAGTGATGCTGATTGGGCATCAGATGTCGATGATAGGCACTCATATATTGGCATGATAGTACTTCTAAATGGAAACCCAATAACGTGGAAATCCAATAAACAAAAATCGATTTCAACATCTACTATGGAGGCTGAATATGTTGCTCTAGAAGTAACTGTAAAAGAAGTTATGTGGTTAAATATGATGTTCGATGAATTAGCGCAGAGAACAAGTTTAAATGTGCCTTGTAAGCTATATGTCATCAGATGTGACAATAAATCAGCAATTGATTTTACAAGAAATAAAATAGAGAGATCGCGTACAAAGCATATTGATATAACTTATCATATTACTAGAGAGATGCATGAGAATGGTTTGATTGAGTTGAAATATGTTTCATCTGGTGACAACGTGGACATTTTTACAAAGGCGTTACCACATATTGTAATGAACAAGCATGTTGAAAAGTTGGGATTGCGACAAATTGCAGAGTATTCAAAGTGGGAGATTTGATAGGTATTTGATACATCCTTGCAATTGGTGCAATAGAATCGAGAGTGTAGGTGAAGGATATCGATTAGGATATGGATGTCGCGATTATCGATACTGTCGCGATAGGCGGATCCTTCTTCCGTCAGAAAGCAATCTGTATCGCTACGTAATAGACGAGTTTGTAAAAGACGACTAGATACTAATTTCCTTTCCCACATCGTTCCTGCATACAACTGGGCATATTGCGCTCTCTGCCAACAGTTTTTAATAATGATTTTTAAAACTTAAAATAATATTAAAACTTAATAAAAATTCCTGTAAAATTCGTAATTTATTGCATATCCCCGTAGGGTTCGCAAACTACTACCAATCCTATCCTTCTCCTCTCACTTTAACTCTTTGGACCAACGGCTTAACGTCTCTTTCCGAAAGACGGAGCCCAGTTTTCTCCGCACAAGAGCCTATCTTGCACGGAGGGGCGCAGCTATCGGAACATTCCATACTTACATGGCTCTAGTGGACTCGAACCTGGTTCCTCAGATTACAAGTCTGGCGCTCTACTACTAGACCACACTGCCGCCCTATTAAAACTTAATATTAAATTTAAATAATATTTAATAAAATTTGATATTAAATTTATTTTTGACTAGCTGGTTACCCGGGCTTCGCCCGGGAGTCGTTTTTCATAAAACGACTTCATTTATGTTCCAATATCTTTATCGTAGGCAAACATAAGGAGTGTTCATGGATTAAACATGTCGTAACCAATCTTTTTCTACTCGGTCAATTATTTCCCGAAAAATTGAAAAAATTTTAGATACCGGTTCCCAAAAAGATCGGTAACGAAAAACTATACAGTTTATAGCACTCCCCAGGAAATTCTACCCCTGTTTTATATACAATTCTTTAAGATTCGGTCAATTATTTCCCGAAAAATTGGAAAAATTTCTGATACCGGTTTCCAAAAAGATCGGTAACGAAAAACTATATACTCTATAACATTCCCCGGAAAATTCTACCCCTATTTCATATATTTTTGGTAAAAATTCGGTCAAATAGTTTAAGAGTGTATGAAAAACAAACATACAGACATTCTATTTTATATATATAGATTATCAAATTATAAATATATTTAAATTGCTTTTTAAGTAGAAAAATTTTTGTAATTACGGAATTTTGTACTATCAAACTTCACTATTAAAATACTATACTTAAAAAATACATTTTTTAAGTAGGGGAGACCGGGGCAAACTCGATACGATTTTTTCAAAGGCAATTTTCAACAATTAATTAAAATTTTGAAACAAATTTAATGGTACACATTTAAAGAGTGTTCCTTCAGGTACAAAATTGCTTAAGGAAATTTTGCTGTACGTCTTAGTTTAGCCCCCAGGAAAGGAAAAGTGACGCAAAGACAAATTTTCAAATTGAAAAATGCCGGGGCAAACTCGACACTTTGCCTAATCGACACAATTTGATCATTGCGAAAATCTCGTTTTGTATGGCTCGGAGGTCAATTAAGGTGGTTACAAAAAAGAAAGATCTTGAAATTCTGTACAAAAATGGTTCTATTCATTTTTCACGTACGATGAACCGTTTGCGAAATACAAAGTGACGAATGTGTACGTCGAGCGTTGTATACATTTCCGCACCACCTTTGAGGTAAGATACAGGGCGCGTTTTTTTTTTAAATGGTGTCCCCAGTAGGCCTAATCCATGTCAAATGTAAAAAAATTACGTTTTTTAATTTTTTTTATTTAAACTTTATCTTCATGATTTAAAAAAATTACGTCTTATTATCTTCTTCATGAATGTCATGTATTTCTATTTCATCAATAGGTTCTTCTAGTTCTACATCTTCGTTATCTTTATCATCTTCACTCGTGTTTGTTAATAAAAAATCAATAGGCTCAATCTCATCATACTCAGTGGAATAATTATCGGACGTATTAGCAGCAGAAGCTTCATGGCATTAAGACATGATTGTATATGACAGTTGCCGCATACAATGGAGCAAGATAATCCGATTTTCCTGCATCCGCAATTTGCACCGCATCCTTTTGTACAATTGCAAAAAATAATATTAAAAATACTGTCCGGCGCAGGTGGTAACAACGATGTAACGGGCTCCAAAATATTGTTATTTAAGATCCAGCCCCACTGTTGTGGATCTATATCTTTTCCCAGCCATGTTTGGACCTGGTAATGTACACGGTACAGGTGTTGTTGAGCTGCTGCAGTTGTAGGTGGAAGCGATTGTAATTTTACAGCAGTAGTATTGAATGTAGTCGATTTCGCAAAACTCAAGTACCGATAGTTATCAAGAGATGTTTCCGACTTAGGAGCTCCATACATCGCCAAAATTATCCGTACTCCATTCTCAAATATAAGTTGTTGAGAGCAATTTTCTTGTTGAAAAACTTCTGCAGCTTGATATAAATCAGGACGATTTTCAAAGATTTTCATTGTTTTAAGTTTTCCTTTATAAAATAGAGCAGAAGTGGTATCACATCCGGTTATTGCATGTAGCAATAAAATATGTTGCTTACAATGAGGATATTTGTCAAAGCTTGAAGAATTATAAAATTGCGTCTTGACCTTTTCCTTGCCTGGTTTCATGAAAACTAATTGTTGCTGTGAATGACTATGCCCTACGAGAAGAACCAAAAGATCAATGTCCTCGCCTATGACGACAGTGGTGTTAACGATTGATTCTTCCATTGCTGTTTCAATAATTAACACATCTGCATCATCACAAGCTTGTTTTGTTGCGATGTTGACGTTTTTGAATGTGTCCATGAGCATTGAAATCAATTTTTTTTTATTAGAGCGGTTTGATAGGAACTTTTCTTGAGAAATTGGCACTTGCATATGTTCATCGAAAAGAACTTCGAGAGATCCAGAAATTGCGGCGGTTCTTTGTGACTGTTCCATTGCCTTGACGTTCTTATTATTGTCGTTATACCCATCAAACACAATAATCACGTTAGCTCCGAAATGTTGTATATAATTATATAGTAGCATACGTAACGTTTACTATACAAAATGCGCGCATATGCGCGTTACGGAACGTGGCCAAGGTTACTATACTTCTCATTAGCAACATAGGGGACTCATATTTTATACCTCCAGTAAGTTGGCTCTCCTACTTTCACTTTCTTAATTTTTCTTTATGCAAATCGTTTGTTGGTCATTAATGTAATTATTATTAGCAAAATAAATTTTAGTGTAAAGTTAGCTTTATGCGCCTTGTATCTTACCTCAAAGGTGGTGCGGAAATGGTGATGCAACGCTCGACGTACACATTCGTCACTTTGTATTTCGCAAACGATTTATCGTACGTAAAAAATGAATAGAACCATTTTTGTACAGAATTTCATGATTTTTCTTTTTTGTAACCACCTTAATTGACCTCCGAGCCATACAAAACGAGATTTTCGCAAAAAACTGATTTTCGTGACCTTTCATCTTGAATAACTTTTTTAGCACACCCGATATCGTTCTCTATTTTTAATGTTATTTAAAACAACGAAATAAAGCGATTAAAAAAAGAAAAAAATAGTTTCTAATTTTTTTGCACAGAAGCCATATTTTCGCCTAAAATGACTGGACTATTCCCCGACTATCGCAGATACCACGCTGCAAAATTTAGAAAAGAAAGCGGTAGCGATTCAGAAGGTACCTCTCCCTTTTTGCTGTAAATATGTGGACGACGTTGCGATAGCGGCACCATCCAACATGCTTGACTTTATTTTACAAACGTTCAACTCCTTCCATCCTAGACTACAATTTACTCTGGAAGAAGGAGTTGACAACAGATTAAATTTCCTTAACGTTACACTCATTTTACAAAACATCTACATAATTTTTGACTAGTTTCATAAACCTACATTTTCGAGGAGATATCTTAATTACGACTCTCGACATCTCCTTTGTCAAAAAAGAGGCACAGTCATTACAGAGAGTCTCCACCATGCGTACCTTCCCATTATAAACAAGCTTCCAAAAATATAATTGTAACATGTTGTTTAGAACTTATTATTTATACGAAACTTCCGTGACGTTGGTCTTTTAACTAACGGCCAGTCGTTATCGAACGCTCATGACAGACGGTTGCCTCTTACGGATGGAGAAGGTGAGTGGCCTCCATAAAAAATTAGACCCACATTTATAAAATTCAACGATTGTTTTTTACTCTAGTGCTCCTCCTTATGGCTGGCACCTAGAGGAGGGCACACATAGAATATCTTGTCACCCGTGAGTGGCCACCGACGTGTCAAATTAAACATTTACATTCTGCAACTTACACAGCACAGTATGTATTGAAATTTACATGTATAAATCATTGCGATCTCTATCCATTACTCAATTTGTAATAATATTCTGTTTAGTTGCTGAATATGGTCCGAATAGGGACCGAAACGTACGTCGTTTAATTCCATGAAGAATAAATATAATTTCGCACCGTCAACAGCGATCGGCTCTTAATTAGCCCGTTTCCTTCCACGTGTGGACATCCAACAGAGACTTATCTCTCCAATTTATGTTTTTTATATATGTTACGCCCAAACACCGAAAACGCTCAGTGAGCGAAAAAAACTGCCACAACGCGTTGTGGATGGTGCTGATTATCCACAACGCGTTGTGGACGGTGTTTGATCATCCACAACGCGTTGTGGACGGTGCTGATCATCCACAACGCGTTGTGTGCATTTGAGAAACGTCCACGACGCGTTCTGCATAACTTGATATGCTCACAAAGCGAATTTACTTGAGAATTTATAGGAATAATATAAAATTAGAAAACACAGAAATTAATTACTCAAATAAACCGTATTTATTACTAATAAATCAAACTATATTAATTATTAGACTCCAGGAACATAATTATTACAGCAATCTGATAACATTACTGTTTAGGAATATTGTTGTCTACGAATATAAAATAAAACAAAATGATATAAAATCAAACAAAAAAACTTAGAAAATAGTACAAAGATTAAACTGACAAGTTTAAATGACGTGACCCACGTGTGTGTGTGTGTGTGTGTGTGTGTGTGTGTGTGTGTGTGTGTGTGTGAGTAATGCGCTTTAAACAGTTAAATACTTTTAAAGCGCGTCATCTAACCTATGTAGATTAGTAACGCGCTTTAAACAGTTAAATACTATCTACGGCAATTATACAGTTTAGGGGCCTCACCTCAAATCTCGATAAAATTATGCTCAATCGACGCATTTTTGTACGAAACGAAAGAATCTGGCAGAAAAAAGTGTCGCCATGTTGCAACACTGAACATGCCCTGCGGCCACATGCGCATGGTCAGTGGCTGCACGCGCATGCAAAAGTGCGCTAGTTTTAAATATACGGAATGACTGGTCAATCATGCAGAATAATCAAGCGTCTTAATTCAAGCAGTTAGGTATCACGCTGGGAGTTTGTTTAGTTTTATTATGCGGGGGAAGGGGCTCCGCCGCAAACTAAACAAAACTCCCAGCGTGATACCTAACTGCTTGAATGAAGACGCTTGATTATTTGTGTACTGTTTATACACGCATGTGTATAACCTTAATTTTTCACTTAATTTTTGTACTATTTTCTAAGTTTTTTTGTTTGATTTTATATCATTTTGTTTTATTTTATATTCGTAGACAACAATGTTCCTAAACAGTAATGTTATTAGATTGCTGTAATAATTATGTTCCTGGAGTCTAATAATTAATATAGTTTGATTTATTAGTATTAAATACGTTTTATTTGAGTAATTCATCTCTGTGTTTTCTAATTTTATATTATTCCTATAAATTCTCAAGTAAGTTCGCTTTGTGAGCATATCAAGTTATGCAGAACGCGTTGTGGACGTTTCTCAAATGCACACATCGCGTTGTGGATGATCAGCATCGGCCACAACGCGTCGTGGACGTTTCTCAAACGCACACAACGCGTTGTGGATAATCAGCACCGTCCACAACGCGTTGTGGCTGTTTTTTTCGCTCACTGAGCGTTTTCGGTGTTTGGGCGTAACATATACAAATCGTATACATGGTGAGCCAATGAAAACTTTCCATCCCCCGTGTAACTCACCGATTTGTACGAAATATGCCAACACATGTTAATTTTGTTTTTAAGAGGAATGTATAATTGTGATAGATTCAACCGTGCAGCTTTAGTTTTTTGCTTAGGATAGCTATCTTTTTAAAAATCTTAAATGAGAGGCAAGTGACTCATTGTTTTATAAAGATGTATCTCTTAATTATTTTTACAACTGTACCTTGTTTTCTAATTTGGGCGAGTATTTTGCGAGAAATCGTATTTGGAGGTCATAGGTAAAATCAGAAAATTCACAATTCATAGAAAAGTTTGGTTTTAAATGTTCAAAATATCCTTCACTAGCCTCTAATATAATAATAAAGTCTTTGTTGTAGGTATATCTAATATGATCCAACTTAAATAACTTTTATTAAGCGTGGTTAGGTTAGGTTAGGTTAGGTTAAGTTGTGGAATTCCCCTCCGGATAGGGGATTTCCTGTTGGTCTTGGTTCGTATACGTCTGTGAGGGTTGTGTACGTGTTATCGCGGGGGTGTCCCGTCTCTGGGGAAACCGTCCGCAGCCGATGAAGAGTCCTTTCAATGATATGACTGCCCGCGGTCATATCATGAGGATTCTCTAAGGTGGTGGAATGGCGAAGGGACCCAGTCTCTCGTCATTCGACTAGGACTGGGTTTCTCCCGGGGACCGGGGGCACCCCTGGGTCTGACCCCCCGTGTGTCTCGTTAAAGTGTTTAGATGTCTTCGGGCGCCTCGGCGCACGGACTGTCTCGTCACGTAATGTAATACCTCTGGTCTCCCGCGTGTCGTGATTATTGTCCAGCGTGCTATTTGTTCAGGGAGAGAGATTTTAGAGGGTGCAAGCCCCTCATACCTTGGGTGGCCGGCCCCCGGGATGATGCGCGAGGCATTTTCTCTCTTCCTACGTGAACCAAAAAAAAAAAGGTTAGGTTAGGTCAGTTCAGTTTAGATAATACTTTGACCGGGGGCGCAGGCGTGTGGGCGGGGAACCACACGTCCGCCGAAATGCCCCCGGCGCGAGGGGTGGCGGGTCGGGGACGGTGTCCCCCCGACCCGCCACAATTAAGAAATCGGGCTGAAAATGGCCTAGGGGCATTGTACGCCATGGATTGGTGCCCCAACATAGGGGCGTGGCGCGGGGGGGATCCCGGACGAATCAGTGCGTTTCCCGGGGCCCCCTCTCACCTACGAAACGCGCCGTGCAGGACACCCGCGGGGTTTTAGCCGGTAAGAATCCGGCACTACCCCCGTCTCTCCCCGGAGACGGGGTTGTCTTCCCCCCCCCCCCATAGCGAGGGGGCTATCGACCTTCACTGGCCGGTAGTAGAAGATTTCCCCGCGTTAAAAAAAAAAGTTTAGATAATACTTTTATTAGTAACCCAGACAGCACAGGATATTCTATGGATGTCCGTTTTATGTCCATTTCTTGTCGGGATATCCATGGACCTTATAAAGATATCCATTGGATATACATTTATGGACACTTTAGGGATATCCTAAAATGGACAAGTTTGTATGTCCATATGCTATCCTTCTATACCAACGCCATCTGCATCTCAGACAGCACACGGATATCCGATGAATATCCATAAGACGTCCTTTAAGGATATTAAGGATATCCATAGGCCATCTGTTTTACGTCCTTCGGATATCCTGTGGACGTCCATGGTATATTTGTTTATGAAATTGGTGGACATGCTTATATCCCTAAAACATGTCCACAGGATATCCGATGGACGTCCTGTGGACATCTAGAATTCTGATTTACATTAAAAGGATAAAAACAATAAAATATATAAATATTTTAAAATAATATATTTATTTTAAAAATTATATAAAATATATAATTAACAATTGAAAGTATAAAGTATAAATTCGTAAATTGCACGTAAAAATGGTAATGTTTATCGATTTGACGATATACAAAAACATGTGTATATCGTTAATTCTAAATAAATTTTATGCTATGATAGATTATAAGTTTTAAAAGAAGTATATATATAGTTACAAAAAATATGAAAACTGCGAACTCTTTTGCGTTATTTAACTCTCGGTTGTCACACGGGGTCAAAATGACCTTAACCAATTTTCAAACAGCTGCATGCTGTGAAAAAACCAACAGTTTAAGTAAATCGCAAAAAATTCTAGAATTCAGTTTAAACATCGTAGAATCTATTCTCACAAAAAATTAACTTTTATTATAAAAAATTAACTTTTATTATAAAAAATTAACTTTTATTATAAAAAATTAACTTTTTGAGTGGCATCATGTTAAAAAAAATCCTTAAAAAATGTTCAAAAAAGAAATGTGACAACTGAAGGTTAAAAATAAAAATATCTCGAAATAAGCAAAAGCGAAATAAATTGCACGTGCAATTGTTAACATCTACAATAATGTTTTATTTTTCTTCTTTTTCTGCCCTTTCTTTGGCACGTCTTAGCCATGTTTTAACGGCTTCCTCGACTTCTTTACGGTTTTCTGCTACTTTACATAGTAGAGCACTTTCTAAATAGAAAAAAAAAACACAATATAGACATAATTATATATTTGAAATATAACTATAGTAATTATATAAAGCGCCGACAATACACATAAAAATTTACAAATATAAATCTATTTTCAGACAAATTTAGACTAAATTAATAGTTGTTAGGAATGGTTGGTTATAGGGCGAAAACTACAATATTGCAGAGTACTTGTATAGAGTATTTATTTGGCACTGCCCGCGTTATGTATATAAAATAAAGTGGCTAAACTAGCGTGCACACGCGAGAGCTACCGGAAGGAGGATTGAGAGAAGAAGAACATAGAGTAGTACATTATATTAGATAGTAAACTCGAAAAAGAAACTAGCATCCAGCGTTACTAAAAATATATATCGATAGTCACTAGGACCTAAGGCACAAGCACACTTAGATCTCACATTCTAACACCCCCTCTATCGATGTGTGGTGTGCAATTACATATATCCTACTCTCAGTCTAGTTGTAACATAGAAACACATTTGAAATGTTTATCTTTCGACAAAGATTTGGTTAAAATATCGGCAATCATTGACTCTGTTCTTAGATATTGAATTTTTATCACTTTCTTTTCTACGAGTTCTCTAGTGAAATGGAAACTAATATCTATATGTTTGCTTCGTTTATGAAATACCGCATTTTTCGATAACTCGATTGCACTCTGATTATCACAATATACGTTAATTGAGTCTTTCACAAACTTCTCGAAACCCATGTACGTTAAGAGTCTTTTTACATATACTATTTCACGCGATATTTCAGCAAGCGCAGCATACTCCGCCTCCATCGTTGAAAGAGCCACCGATGCCTGTTTCTTCGACTTCCAACTAACTGGACCGTTAGCTAATATGATGATATTTCCTGTACATGACTTCCTGTCATCAGTGTCTCCTGCCCAATCCGAATCAGTATAGGCTTTGAGAGCATTTTGGTCTTTAATGTACTTGATACTATAGTGTGACGTTCCCTTCAGGTACCTTAATACCCGCTTTGCCAAACTCCAATGTAGTTCTCCTGGATCGGTACAAAATCGGCTCAAAGTGCTAGCTGCAAACGCTATGTCTGGGCGTGTTGCGTTTGCTAAATAAATGAGCCCGCCAACTAGCTCCCTATATGGTCGGTTCTTCATTTCTTCTCGTTCATCTTCGGATCTCGGATTCATTTCCTTTGTAATTCTTGTGCTTGACTCTATCGGCGTCGATACCGTCTTTGCATCCTCCATATTAAATTTTGCTATCAGTTCCTCAATATATTTTTTCTGAGAAAGATAAATATTTCCGGTTAAACCTTGTCGTTCGACACTTATACCGAGGATATCGTGTATCGGTCCAAGATCCACCATTTTAAATGCTGACTTCAATTTGGATTTCACAAACTCCAATCTTTTGATTTTCTTCGAGACTAATATTATATCATCGACGTAAATTAACAGAATGACTCGATCCTCTCCTTTACCGAATACATACATGCATGGATCAGCCGTTGTACGCTCGCCTCCATTATTTGTTACATATTTATCAAACGTATCGTACCATTCTCGACCCGACTGTTTTAAGCCATATAAAGGTTTAAGTAACTTACAGACCTTCGATTCTTCGCCCTTTTGTACATACATTTCGGGTTGCTCCATATACACCTCGTCTGACAGCTTGCCCTGGACATAAGCCGATACAACGTCCATTTGATGGACATGCATTTCCTCGTCCACAGATGCGGCAAGAAGTGTTCTGATGGTTTCGTACCTCGAAACCGGCGCGAATGTTTCTTCGTAGTCCACTCCTTCTCGCTGTGTATGTCCTCGTACAACCAACCTAGCCTTAAACTTTTCGACTTCGCCTTTTTGATTAAATTTAGTTTTAAAGACCCAACGATTTGATAGGACTTTTTTATTCTTTGGCCTAGGTACTAAGATCCAAGTCTTATTTTCTATTAAGCTTTTATACTCACTATCCATGGCGGTCAGTCATGCTTCATTGTCATCACGGCTTAATGCGTCTGGAACAGATTCAGGATCTGGAGTCTTCGTGTTGCGTGTTTGATATATTTTCTTCGGTCTACCTGGCTGACCTGTCTTCAGTAATTTTGGACGTCCTCTTCCACGACGAACTTCACCATCTTCGTTAGATGTATCTTGTAACCTAACTTCAGTTGTAGATTCTTCTGGGTTTGAATCTCTGTCCTCTTCTTCGTCTTCTTGATGTTCCTTATCTTGAGAATCTGATTGTTCCAATAGAATGTTACTCGAATTATCAGTCGCACTTGCTTCCGTATCATCTGGCGTAACCAAAAGATCTTTCGTTGATGTGTCGATTAAGTCTTGTTTCTCAAAGAACCTTACGTCCCGTGCCTTGATTACGGTTCTTGTTCCGGGTTTCCAAAGTCGATACGCTTTAGACTCTTCAGAGTATCCAACTAAGACGTATTCATCACCTTTCGGTTGAAACTTTCCTCTTCTTTGCGCCTTATTCAGTACAATCACTCTGGATCCAATAATTCTAAAGAAACCAACGTAAGGTTTGCGTTTCGACCATGCTTCAAAAGGCGTTTTTCCATCCAATGTCCTCGTCGGACATCTATTTCGAATATACGTTGCTGCACTGACAGCTTCTGCCCATAGTGATTGAGGGAGATTACCTTGTAACATTATACATCTCGCCATCTCAACAAGTGTGCGGTTCTTGCGTTCCGCAACTCCGTTTTGTTGTGGTGTGTATTCGACGCTCAGCTGGTGCGTAATTCCTTCATTTTTCAGAAAACTCTTGAACTCGTTCGAAAGATATTCCCTTCCGTTGTCCGTTCGTAACTTCTTGATTTGTTGACCCGTTTGCTTTTCGGCCTTCAGCTTGTAGTTTTTGAATGCTTCTTGAGAACGTCAGATCGTTTACGCAACATCGTAGTTTCTGTATAACGCGTGCGATCGTCTGTAAAGGTTACAAAATATTTAGCACCACCAAGAGATTCGGTATTTATCGGACCGCATATATCCGAATGGACTAATCCCAACACGTCCTTATCGCGATATGTGGAACTTTTAAATGGCAGAGTGTGTACCTTACATTTTGCGCATACTTCACAGTTAAGTTGATCTAGGTTAATTACAAAGTTCATACCATCCACCATCCCTTCCGCTTTTATCTTCTTGAGATCATTGATGTTTACGTGTCCATACCTTTGATGCCATCTCAGTATTCTATCCTGGTCATTTTTCGCCAACATTGCTTGATCTATCTTCTCATCGACGACGTACAGTTGATTCCGTTTCGTAGCTGTCAGGATCGTTGAACCGTCTTTCCGTTTTATGAGCGCGCGATTTCTTTCAAATATTACTAAATGTCCTTTATCTGTAATGCTCGGCACCGATAATAAATTATTTCGTAGCTCCGGTACGTATAACGCGTCTTGTATTTTTACCGAATTATTCTCGCGTCGATTTGCTCTTAAATGTAAGTTTACATTACCTGATCCGACTGACTTAACGAAATGTTCTCCTGCTGTATACACTTTCGATTGATCGTCTCTATTAATAGTTTCGAATTTCTGTTCATCATTACACATGTGCCTGGTCGCACCGCTGTCGAGGCACCATACTCCCGATTTCGTAGTGAGTTCTGCATTACACGCGATCGCGGTTAGAGCATTGTCCGTATTGTTTGATTTATTTTGCTTTGGCTTTACACGGCAATCACGACTTCGGTGTCCGAATTTATCACAGTTATAACATTTTCCGTCGAATTTCTGTGTATTTACTTTCGCATTGCCATCTTTCGGATTCACACGCGAGTTCACACGCGACTGCTTTCCACGATTGGTGCTCCCTCTTGCCAACAATGCGTCGCTCTTCTTATCACCGTCGGTCGTTTTCGCATCTCGGTCGTTCTGTCTCGCTTCTTCTTCTTTGAGCTTTGCCTTGAGAACTTCGAGCGTTGGTATGTCGTCACGTGATTCCATGGCTACGCTGAAATTTTCGTATTCCTCCGGTAGAGAATTTAGCAGCATTATGGATAATAATTCGTCTGGAATTTCAATGCCTGTTTCTTCCAGCTGCCCTGCCTTGGTCGTGAAATCATTCACATGTTGCGTTATCGTCACGTTCGGTTTCTTTTCCATCCTCAGCAACTGCTTATACAATGTGGCCTTTCTTACTGGCCCTTTGGATTCGAAGATTCCCTTGAGACAATCCCAGGCTCCTTTTGCGGTCTCAGCCTTCTTTACGTAATTCAGTTGACTGTGTGAAATGCTCAGATTAATTAGCGCTAGAGCCTTCGAATCCTTCCTTATCCAGTCGTGTGCATTTTCTTGCGGCTTAACCTCTGTGCCGTCAACGTACTGCCACAAATTGTTATACACGAGTACACTTTTCATTTGTACTTTCCACAGTTCGTAGTTACTCTCCGTTAATTTTTCGATGTTCGAGAAACCACTCGCGGACGCCATTTTTGAGAAGCCGTTTTTCTTTCGATCAACACGCGCAGTCAATGAAACGCTCCTGGGCCCATAACCTGTTAGGAATGGTTGGTTATAGGGCGAAAACTACAATATTGCAGAGTACTTGTATAGAGTATTTATTTGGCACTGCCCGCGTTATGTATATAAAATAAAGTGGCTAAACTAGCGTGCACACGCGAGAGCTACCGGAAGGAGGATTGAGAGAAGAAGAACATAGAGTAGTACATTATATTAGATAGTAAACTCGAAAAAGAAACTAGCATCCAGCGTTACTAAAAATATATATCGATAGTCACTAGGACCTAAGGCACAAGCACACTTAGATCTCACATTCTAACAATAGTATTATTTTTGCTTTTAGAAAAAAATATTTAATGTTTTATTCATAATGTATAAATGGCATTGGTTTTTAAGTATGTAATCAATTATTATGTTATTTTTATCACGTGCATATAGGTTTTTTTAACACTGCAATAAGTTTGTTATATTATTTCTCATAACTGACAGTAGCTGCATTTCACAAAACGTATATATCTGTGTATATATACGTATGTATTGCGTAGTATATGTAATAAATTGTAAAAAAATACATATGTGTGTGTGCACTTTGTGGAAATTAGCCATTGTGATGTAATCAACTTATGTATTGTTTATGCTTTGTATTCTGATCAGATATTTAGATAGCAATGTACCTTGCAACACATTTGCAAGAAATAGAAAATGAGAAGGGACGTCATGAATCCGCTGAAGAAAGGGAGGCCAGGAAGGAACAGGTTAGGATGACGGTGTGATTTTGGAGGGAGGGGCAGAGAGAGGAGTAAGGCCCAAGACAGGAGAAGAAGGAAGAGAAAGGAGAGGAGAGAAGACGGAGGTGCGCCGAGGAGGCTGACTTGCCGGGTGTGACGGCGTGGAGGTGCCAGAACGGCCGGGGGGGGGGGGGGGGAGCATACTCGGAGGGACGAGAGGAGGCAAGTTTTTTCATATTTTTCCATAGCAATTCTCTATCTACCTTGTCGAAAGCCGCCTTTACATCTGCAAAAAATACGTAGGGGAGACCGGGGCTAAAACGTCTACGGGGTAAATACGTCTAATCAAATATCTCGGAATATGTATATTGTGCGAACTCGCTATTAACATTGTAAACGCTGCTTATGGTACCCATGTGACCAACGGAGTTTCGGCAGGTTACCTGCCGTGTTATGATTTTTACGAGGGCAAACGTGTTTTCGGAAGGTGAAAGTGAAATTTTCTGCGCGTGGAAATTTTGTAATATCTGCAATAATATTTGCTCTCCAAATCTCGAGGTACGTGATTATAAAGAGTAATGCATGCTGAACACGAATCCAGTGTAGTTTTTTCATTATCGTTGATGTCTAATATTTCGTGGGCGATTAAACCTGAAACTTGTGTTTGGGGCTAATCCGTCAGTAAGCACCCGGGGCTAGTCCGTCAGTCTCGTCACTGTGGCACGCCGGGCGCACTTCAGCTCACGGCGATTTCAGGTTAGGTTTCCCTCGAGCGTGATTCTGTCTTCCCTTGCACGTGCGTCAGTTTGTACAGGAGGGAAATGGTACGCACGTATCGTCGCAAAACGATTCCCGTCGACAAGGAGCAACTCAAGAAGGCAGTTCTTGCGGTGAGAAAAGATAAAATGAGCGCTTACGCAGCCGCAAAACAATTCGATGTCCGGAGAACCACGTTGAACGACTTGAAAAAAAATGCCACACAAACAGAACCGCAGCCGTTGACGAGCAGTGGGCGTAAATCGAAATCAAGGAAGCAGCGGTCGGATTCTGACGAAGACTTGGATAATACGTGCTGCGTGTGCTCAGAGAAGTTGACAATAAATAGAGCATATGGGAAACAGTGCATTGCGTGCGAGCGTAGGGCACACAACACATGCGTGCGCTTGTCAGGATCTGTATTCACGTGCCTAAATTGTTTTATGGAATAGGTAAAACAATTATTTTTTAATAATGTTTCGCATAAAAATTTTAAATAAATTTATATATTTTTCTCTTAAAAATCAATTATTATAATGTATCCTATCATTTTTCAGGATTAGATGTACGTATATGTATTGAAAATGCAGTGTGACGGATTTACCCGGGGGGGGGGGGGGGGGACGGTTCAACCCCGGCATTTTTGAGATTTCAATTTTTCCACCGTTGTCGTTTTTGCTCTATACCGTTAAACAAAGCGACGTAGACAAAAATTTCCTATATAAATTTTGTAGCTAAAGGTTCACTCTTTACAGTGGTATACCACATTTAACTAAAATTATTTATTTTGTTGTTAAGAATTGGCACCGAAAAAAAACGGACGGTTTAGCCCCGGTCTCCCCTATAGCTTTCCCTTCTTTTTTGCTAACACCTTCTCTGCTGCTGTTTTCAATGCATATATGTTATCTATGCAGCTTCTTCCTCCAATCCTGCTTGTGTTTCCGGTAATATTTTAAGCCGGTTTGCTTCCTCTCTTAACCTTCCTTTCAGAATTATCGCGTATATTTTGTATGCTGTGTCCAGAAGTGAGATCCCTCGATAATTTCCTGTTTCCTTTTTGCTGCTCTTTTTATGTATTGGATATATTCTTCCCTCTTTCCATCCACTTGGTATCTCTCCTCCTTGCCATATTTATTGTAAAATTTCTCTTAGTTTTCCCTTCGTTTCCTTGTTCGCATGTAGCCAGGCTTCATTTTTTATGCCGTCTTCTCCCGCTGTTTTTTTCTTCTTTAATTTTGCTATTGCTCTGTCTACCTCCTCCTCCGTTATACCATCAGTACTTTCCTCTATACTTCTTTCTAATACTTCTTCTTGCTGCTCTTTTGGTGCTTTGTTTTCCTCTCTTGTATCTCTTCCTGCTAATAATTCCATAAAGTGTCTTTTCCATTGCTCTTCTCCGATGCTGTTATCCGGCTTCTCTCTTCCTCCTCTCTCCTTCTTTATGTACTTCCAAATTTCCGTTTCATTGGTTATTTCCATTATCTTTTTCTGCTCTCTTTCTTTTTCTTCTTTTTTTTTTATTTCGCAGAGTTTGTTGTGTCTTTGTTTTTCTTCTATATATTCTGTTCTCTCTATGTTTCCCTTTTTCATTTGTCTGAGTGATCGATTCAGTTTCGTTTTGCTGATTCTGCAGTCCTTGTCCCACCAAGGTTTCTTTCCCATATTTTGCGTTTTGTTCCTGACCTTCTTTTTGTTTATTGCTTTTCGGATTTCTTCTGCTAATTCTTCCCATTCTTCTCGGATTTCTTCTTTTTCTGTTTTCCTCCTCTCGAGATTTTCTTTGTATATTCTTATTTCTTATCTCCTCCGTCGTCGCCTTCAGTTCTATCTCTAACGGCTGGTGATCTGATTCTGTCCTCTCTCCTATCCTGAAGTTTCTTATTTCTTCCCATGTTTCCGCATTGCAAATTGCATAGTCTATTACTGAACTTCCTTTTGCTCCTGTGAATGTCCATTCCCCCTGATCGTCGCCTTCCTTGTTTCCGTTTAGCAAACCTAGTCCCATCTTCTCTATTTTTTCCAACAGATCGATTCCTTGTCTATTCATTATTTTATCCTTCGAGTACCTCTTGCTTCCTTCGTCTTCTCCATCCCATACTAACTTTCCTTTCTCTGCTGTTCTAGCGTTGAAGTCACCTCCAACTATCATTTTCTTCCATCCTTCTTCTTCAATTTTTTCTTCCAGTTTCTCTAGTGTTTTCCTCTTGCCTTCTCTATTGTAGATTGAGATGATTTTCCACTTTTCTCCGTTAATTTCTACGCTGTAACTAATTATTCCTTGTGTTTCTTTTTGTATCTCTTCCAACCTGATGGTTTTCTTCACACCTGTTATCATACCTCCTGCTCCTCTGCCCTTCTTCTTGTCTCTTACTGCGTGCTGTGTTTCCCAGTTGTATTCTTTTGGCATCAGGGCTTCCATTTTCTTCCATCCTTTCTCTTCTATCCACGTTTCCGTGAAGTTGACTATATCGAATTCTCGTACGTAAAATACGTCCCAAAAATTCTTCGTCTTTTTTTGCAATTCCTGCCGTATTTCAAAACATTACCTTAATCTCTTTTTGCTTTACCTTACTGTCTTCGCATTCATTTATATTGTGCCGGGTCGTTATTGTTTTATTCTGTGCATTTACTCGCTCTGTTTGGGGTTTGAAGGGCTTTGCCTGTTCTGGCAAAATACTCTCTCAGTCCTTCCTCTTCCCTCCATATGAAGGTCTTTTCGTTGACCATTAGTTTCCTGTAGCCTATCTTCACTTGGTCTCCTCGCTCTCTTTTCACTTTCGCAATTTCTGCTATCTCTTTTGCACATCTCTTTCCTTCTTTGTTAAATCGTTGTCAATGTACAGTTCCTTTCAGCTTACTTTTCTTTGCCAGTACTTCTTTTTTCTGTTGCCAGTTTTTTAGTTTCGCTATAAGCATTCTTCCTCGCTGCTCTCTTCTTATCCAGTACGCGTCCTCCACGTCCACCTCTACCTGCAGTTCGTGTCTCATTATATGTTCTATCGTTCCCTTGGGTATCGTGACCCTTCTCTCGGTAAATCCTCTTCTTTCAGCGTAATATTGTTCCTTCTTTCTCTTCTCTCTCTCTCTCTCTCTCTCTCTCTCTCTCTCTCTCTCTCTCCTCTCTCTCTCTCTCTCTCTCTCTCTCTCCTCCTCTTTCTTTTCCAGTTGTATCATTCTTGTCATTTTCTCCTCTATTTGTTCTTTTTTGATCTCCAGTTTCCTTCAATCTGTTTTCCATTATCCCCTTTTCTCTCTCCCACTCCTCTTGTTTCTTTTTCCATTCTTCTCTTAAGTCTTGTAATTCTAGTCTTATTACCTTATTTTCTTTTTTTATCTCTTCTGTATCTTTCTTAATTGTTAATATAATTTCCGTTAATTTATCTATTTTGTCCATGTCTAGCTCTTTTTTCGTTTTCTGCACTCTTCTCCTCTTGCGTCCTTTCTGCTTCTGCTGCTTTTTCTGCTCTCTTAGTTGGGGGTGACCTGCTCACCGCTCTTGTTTTTTCAAACTTTTCAAGGAGTTTCTTCTCTGCTCTTATCCTGTCTTCCTGTTCTTCCCTCTTCCTCTTAAACGAGTCAACTATCGATTCGGCACTGTTAGCCCTTTGCCTTCCAAAATGCTCTGCGTGGGTCGGCCTCCCTTTTCGTTTTGGCACCTTTTGCCTTTCAGGGCCTTCTCCTGTTTTGTTCATTAATGGTTCTCTGTCTCTCCTCCTATCCGGTAGTGATTTTCGTTAGTGACTCTTTTTCCTTTGTTTTTGACCACTGGGTGGCTCCCCTCTCTCTATTCGTCTTTACGGTCGTAAATTGCGTCTCTCGCCTCTCTATATCAGAAGTACTACCGGGTCGTTGTTCGTTTTTGATGGTTTTTGCGAACCCGGCCGCTGGTGCCTTGGCAAATTCTGGTTCACTTTCCCTCCTGTTTCCAAGCCTCCAAAATTATCGCGGCAACACAGAATCTCCAAAAACGTCTCCCTTACGATTCTGTACTGCTTCCTTATATCTGCGAATAAACTTGCAATACTGCGCATGCAAAATACCTGTAACAGAATCGGATAAATATCTATAAAAGGTCGAACCTCACCGATGACCTTGATCTTGACATATGTTGTCAAGGTCACCCTCCTGAGTGACCTTCAGAAGGTTTTAGCCGGCGGTCGTTATTCGTTAAAAAGTTATTAACAAAAAAAGGTTCGAAAATATAGCAGCTATTTTGAGTATTGAGAGGCATAAACGACTAATATTACATTTTTTTTTTTAAAGCCGAGAATACTTTATTTTGCGAGAAAGTCGCTGCTTTACCAAAACACAACATTTAAAGCAGTAAATTGTTGATAAATTGAAGTCTTTGTTAAAGCAGAGAATACTTTATTTCGCGGGAAATCGCTGCTTTACCAAAAAAAGAATAGCCCTCAACAAAGATTTCTGGAAAAGGAGCTCAATATTTCATCAAAAACAGCAGTTGATTGGGTCAACTTTTGCCGGGAGGTAATTAATTTATGTCCTAATGATTTTATTCGTAAATCTACATGTATAATATTTGAATAAAACAATGTGGCAGAGTACTACCTTATACATAAACACGAATTCCTTGATCCTTGTTTTGAATAGCACGCGTTCCAAGCATGTATATATATATATATAATATATATATATATCTATATATATATATATATATATAAACGAGCTTGTAAAGCGCGCCACGAACCCATGTGGCACCTCGTTTTCGAGTGGAAAGTGTATGCGTGGAGGCAGTAGGTTCCGCCCCCCTGCGGGGAGCTCCACTATTGTTCAACTATACACATAGTGTCCTTCAAAGTACATGCGTGGACGTCCAATACTCAAAATAGCTGCTATATTTTCCTAACTTTTTTGTTTATAACTTTTATTAAACAATGACCGCCGGCTAAAATCTTCTGAAGGTCACTCAGGAGGGTGGACCTTGACAACTTATGTCAAGGTCAAGGTCATCGGTGAGATTCGACCTTTATAGATATTACCCAGAATCGCCCTAGGGCGATGAAACGGCAGATAAATCCGGAAATAAGCTGGCGCGCTTGACAGACGTGCTTCTATTTACTTACTCCAATGCAGCCATTTATATATATACTTCTTTTAAAACTTATAATCTATCATAGCATAAACTTTATTTTGAATTAACGATATACACATGTTGGTGGATATCGTCAAATCGATCAACATTACCATTTGTGTCGTGCAATTTACGAATTTTACTTTATACTTTCAATTGTTAATTATATTTTATATAATTTTTAAATAAATATATTACTTTAAAACATTTATATATTTCATTGTTTTTATCCTTTAATGTAAATCAGAATTCTAGATGTCCATAGGATGTCCATCGGATATTGTTGGCGAATGTCTGTCGCCGGGCGTAACTCCGGTTCGCCAATTAGCGTAAGATGCCGGGTCGACCCCGACAGGGATCAGGCGTGCGTAAATGAGAGGACATTGTTTTTAAACAATCATCGTGCACAGCACTCGTTTAATGTAATTATATACAGCAGAAGAAAGTTATGCCGAATAGCCGTTACAATTCAGGCGCGGCAAGTATGTACGGCGTGCACGTGATTCGGCGATGTTCACCGGTAGAGTGGGGTACGCGACATGGATATGTTCGTCGGTGGCGAAGGCACGTGATGTGCGAATGTTCAGCGTGCGAACGATCACGATAACGTATGAGTGCACTTGTGGCGCGAGTAATTAACGCTGAGACGCGCACTGATAGTAATGTTCACCACTCGCGTGTTGCGGGGGTGAAGCTGCAGACGCACGGAGGCGTAATGTTCGTAGCCGCAATAGGAGCGCGGGAACGAGCGCACTAACGGCGCGGCTGAGAGTGCCTGTAAGACACTATTAGCGAGTGCACGGATGGCACGACAATTTGCAGTCCGTATGCACGACGGGGCGTAACTACCGCGTGAAACGTGACTTGCGGACCGGAGCTCTCGTGGACCCGTTTCGGGAGCTTTCGTTTGCGCGAGAAATCGACCAATAAGCGCGGTTAGCAGGATCACGCGATCCTGGCATGTCCGGATCGATAGCGCGACGCGAGAGATTGCACGGTCAGGGGGTGACGAGGGGTGCGGCGCGAAATCGCCTCGTTCAGGAGGCGGCTCAGGGATGGCGTTAGCGGTATCGATCGGTGACTCGATCGCGGCGGATTGACAATCCTGAACAGATATTCTGTGGACATGTTTTAGATATAAGCAGTTCACCAATTTCATAAACAGATATACCATGG
>JASTWL010000879.1:0-69535 GCA_035220575.1 Temnothorax rugatulus | reverse complement strand
CATGAACCACCAAAGACCGACAATATCGAAAGTGGATGTATACATCCACCCGAGCAGAAATGGAGTCAGGGGTATAATAAGGTCCTTAGCAGGTTATCCCTAATGCGAAGTCAGGCCCTGTTAGGGATTCCTGACAGGGGCCGTATTAGGAAGTGTAACGCAATTTCCCGTTAGAAACCTGATAAGGTTGAAAAGTCAGGTCCTTATCAGGGTGCTTATCAGGGTCCTTGTCAGGCTGGTCCTATCAGGCTGCCTTTCAGGTTCCTTATAGGAAATTACGTTACATGCCTGATATGATTTGGATTGAAAAGTCAGGTCTCTATCAGGGTCCCTTTTAGGGTTCCTGTCAGGCTGCCTTTCAGGTTCTTTATATAAAGAACCCTGACAAGGACCCTGATAAGCACCCTGATAAGGACCTGACTTTTCAACCTTATCAGGTTTCTAACGGGAAATTGAGTTACACTTCCTAATACGGCCCCTGTCAGGAATCCCTAACAGGGCCTGACTTCGCATTAGGGATAACCTGCTAAGAACCTTATTATACCCCTGACTCCATTTCTGCTCGGGATAGGGAATTATGTTAAATGCCTGGTATGGTTGGGATCAGGCATCTTATCAAAACTGATTTTAAATTAGGAATTGCCTGATAAAAACCTTATTATATCCTGATTAAATTAGCATTATATTCAAATATTAAATTAATTTAATGTAATAATAATTTTAGGAAAATATATTTTTTAAATATTTTTTAAATACTTTTTATTCGGCTAATTGTTAACATAATTATACATAATTATACATAATTATACATAATTATAATTATAATTATAATTATAATTATAATTATAATAATTAATTAACAATAATAATTAATAATAATAATTAACATAACTTTAATTATACATAACATGAGAGTGTAGTACGTTACATGAAAGTGAAAGTTAAAATAAAAGTTAAACAGTTACATTACATGTTACAATAGTAAATGCAGCAACGTTAATTTTGTTCGTTATTTGAGTTATTCGCGTTATTCGCGTTATTCGCGTTATTCTTGTTACGTTCGTTTCTTTTTCCGTCCCAGTCTTTAGCATTGTTTATTACCATGCCCAGCGCCTGAAAAAATTTGTCGTCCTTTACTGGCGACAAATTGTTTTGAGCTTTGTACTCATCTACAATAGCATCTGAAATATAACAGTGTTGTACGTTGTTAATAAAGCAAAAAACATTATACTAGATACGTACTAATATAAAATGTATACAAAAAAATATTTGTGGATGATAATATTAAATTATAAAATTTTGCAAAAAATCCTTTACATAAAAAATAATTAAATAATTAACTTTTTCTGCTAAAAAATAATTACATAAAGACAGATCTGTTTTTATGTAATTATTTTTTAGCAAAAGAAGTAAATTATTTAATTATTTTACAATAGGAAATCAATAAATGTATTTAATGTACACTCCGTTAGATACGAACAAGTATTTTGGATGAGAGAATCTCCAGATAGTAAAATCGAACAATAACACAATGATTATTAATAAAATGTAATAAATTTCGTATTAAACGTATTCAATTTTAAAAAATTCTATCTATTTTTTAAACATATAAACACTGCATATATCACAAACAGTATTTTAATTGGAATTAATATTGTAGTTATAATTTTATATCTTATGCGTTTAAATTAGGGGAGACCGGGGCTCGTTGGCACAAGAGGCAAGTTGGCAATGCGTTCCGTTTATGTATTTATAGCGAAAGAAGTAATGGAAAAGTTATCACAAAATATCTCTTTTATGATATAGGTACTTTTCTCAAAGTTTTATTTAAATCAAACAAGTATTACAATAGAAAAAGGGAAAACTCTAATTCAAGAGGTGGCAAGTAAATTTCCGAGCGTTTCAAATATCGTATTAATGCTCTTCAGCTTGAGAAGTAAATCAAAGTGACGTATTATTAGTTAAAAGAAAAGTTACTTTTACTATACGACATGTCATTTTAAGGAACAACAGTAATTTATTGTAAGAAAACGACTGAAATTAAACGTATGTAGGAATGGGGTATGTTGGCTCATATCAGGGCATGCTTAGCTTGACTTGTTGTTGCTGCGCGCGTGAGACCTGTGTAAGTATGTGATTTGCTATCTACAATGCTGATAGAAGCTAGATATATATTTATATTAATATTTTTCTATTGAAGAAAGCTACATCTAAAATAGTTTACAATTATTCTTCAGCAACAGCAGTTTGCTATTCGATCATTATAAAATAACGTTAAAAGATGAAATCTTTATCAAGAAGTGCATATCTGTTACCCATCTTGTGTTTCTATTACGTTTTCATTAATTTAACATGGACTTTTGTCGCATAGCCAACTTACCCTACTATCGGGGAAAGTTGGCTACAGTGCAGCATGTTCGTATTTCACTTATTACAAAGAAGCTATACAGTATATAGAACCGTTCTTGGCATGAAAATGTAGAGAAAGGTTCTCTCTAACATATTAGTACTGTTTAATCATGAAAATTAGTTGTTTAAAAACTCAAATGCCGAAATTGTGAAAACGGTGCCAACGAACCCCGATCTCCCTTAATGAACAAAATTAATAAACAAATCTACCTTTCATGCATTCACCGAAAGTAGTATCTTTAATTGCTTTCTTGCAACCTTTGGGCTTTTTGGCTGTGTAGCTTAGAACGACATCGCGACACATAAATTTTTTAACAATTTTAGTTATAGCTTTCATTACAGGTTGAGATGCATCTATTGAACTCCACATACAATTTTTCTGTAACGAAAGGAAATAAATAACATATCATCATAATCATATTTTATCATTATCTTAGTCATTTTCGCTCGTCAGTGCAGCGCACCTTTCTCTGCGCCACGATCGCCACTCGGTTAATCAAATTTTTACCAAAAGTATATCAAATAAGGGTAGAATTTTTTTCGGGGAGTGTTATAGGGTGTATAGTTTTTTGTTACCGATCTTTTGGAAACCGGTATCCAAAATTTTTCTAATTTTTCGGGAAATAATTGACCAAATTTTAAAGAATTGTATATGAAACAAGGGTAGCATTTTTGGAGAATGTCACAAAGTGTATAATTTTTCGTTATCGATCTTTTGAAAACCGGTATCCAAAATTTTTCTAATTTTTCGGGAAATAATTGACCAAATTTTAAAGAATTGAAACAGGGGTAGAATTTTCCAGGGAATGTCATAAATTATGTATTCTGATGTTTACTTACAAGATCTTCACGAAAAGTTTCATCCTTTTTTAATTCCTCATCAAAAACCTTGAAAGACTCCAATGTCTTAAAAGGAATTGATTCAATTTTTTCTTTTTTTAAAAAGTCATCTAATTTTTTAAAGTTTGATGATTTTTTTGATATTTCGGTAGGGTGTTCAAAGAGAGAAATAATCTCGTTTTGTTTTATATTTATTTCAGTGATTTGTCCTGAAAGTCTCGCTATTTGTGCGGATATATTCCTGTAGGATTTTAATATTAACTCTTGCACAGGCAATTCTACAAAATAATTTATTCGTTAAAATTGTACATATATATACGGAAAGAATTTTCTCTTAAAATTTAAGAGAACCCTGAAATCATAGTTGTAGGACAACATGTATCAACAAGAATTTTATGCAAACTATTCTGATTAATATCTATCATAATAAGAAGTATTGATACCTATTACATTAAAATATGAAATATGTTTGATTTATTTTACTAAAATATATCTAGAAAATTTCAATAACTTTTTAAAATTTACCAATATGCTTGGTAATTTTTATTATGTTGTAAAATGTCCTTTGTAAATATTTCAAAAATTCTTCGGTTGCCAAGTTGTCCCAAGTTTGTAGTGAAAATTATGAAAATTATTTTATTGTAAAATTTAATCTGTTTCTTACTATAGGCTTCGTCAACATCAATTGAATTTTTTTCAATATTAGACGTCTCCCCATTTTCTTTTTCAATATTATAAGTTCTCCTCTTCTTACGTAAAATATCGTCATTTTCAAGATCAATTTTACGTTTGAGTTTATTTACAGTTTCAATTGTATTACTGTCGCTTTCGAAATTACTGAATTCGTTGTTGCTATTGGGTTCTGATTCATCAGAATATATATATTTTTTCTGATTAGATCGTTTTTTATTGGGGCTATTGGGCTCTGATTCATCAGAATATATATATTTTTTCTGATTAGATCGTTTTTTATTGGGGCTATTGGGCTCTGATTCATCAGATATACGTTTGTTCTGATTAGATTGTGCTTCACCATAAAAGGAATAAAATAAAATAATAAAATATTATGTTAATATTATGTTAATATTATGTTATATTATAAAATATTATGTTAAGTATTAATTACCCTAACAGCAAGAAGTCGATTTTAAGAGGATCCTGCAGCCGTATAATTTACCGACATTATCGTTTTTAGATGGATCTTTTAATTGACTTTATAGAATTGCAAAAATCTTTTACAGAATTGAAGTCCACACAAAAATGTAAGGTAACAAACATGATTTGCCTGTCACTGCAGGATCCCCTTAATAAGTCGATTTAAAGTCGACTTCTACCGAAACTGACTTGACAGAAAGTCGACTTTTTTAAGGACAAACTTCCAATTTAAGGTCGACTTCAAGTCGACTTTAAGTTGGCTAATGTCACAAAAACCACTGATTAAAAGTCGACTTTCCGTTATGACTAAAAGTCGACTTCCCGCCAACGTCGATAAAATAAACTGCGCGTACGTTATTTGGAGGTCGATCGTGATCTTGAAACAAGGTAAAAATTACAAAAGTGAACAGATTTTATTAGATTTTGACAAATAAAATCGTAGATACTATTTGTTAATATATATTTTCACTTTTGTAATTTTTACCTCATTATTTCAAGATATACAATCAACCCTTTGCTGGAGAAACTATTGGAAGTATCGGAGAAAGTTAATGATGACGAGAACTGTGAATGACGACAATGAATACGTTTCGTGGCGGCGGTCGATAGCACAACGCTTTACGACGTCTTATGCTGGGTCTACAATGCGAGTTGCAAGGTCGTAAGTAAGAATTGACCAACCACAATCAAATTTCAGGAGAATAATCGACTGTGATTGGTCAATTCTTACGACTCACGACTCTGCGACTCGCATTGTAGAAGTCAACTGTGCTGTTAGGGTATGCATACAAAATATTAAATAAAATGTAATATTGCTATTATAGAAAAAGAATAATATAACTATAAATACTATACAATACTGTACCTATATATTAAAGCTATAATTTAATATCTGCCGTCGTATGTACGTACGTATGTTTGCAATGTACATAATCGTAAGATTGAAAAAACAGAGAGGAAAGATGATACAGCGATGGAACTAACGTACTAGAGAAAATGAAGGTAGCGGGAGGCTAAAGTAGGCCATACTTGTATAACTTGTCACATATTGAAAGAATAAATAATCAGAAAAAAGATATAAAGTAAAAATAGATTTTGCAGCCGGCCACGAATGTATTAAGTATTCTCTATGAAAGTATATTCTACGTACATGATTTAATGTTTGTATAATCGGAAGATTGAATCGGTTTTTCCAAATTAATAGCAGGCATCTGCAATGCGTCACATGTAGTAGCCTTCACTTTCTTTTTTCCTTTTAACTTATATATTTCCTTTTGTTTAAGTTCCTTCCTTGCATTTTCTAGCTCATCATTGTCCGTAGTGAAACCGTATGTTGTATGTATTGCATTTTTCAATTTTAATAATTTTTGTTCAGCATGACTGTATGTGTCTGAGTTATAGAAAAATAATTACACATACTATGTTTACGCGAATGTTACTTCTTTAGTAACTTACGAAAATTCACTCGTTTACGTGGAGTAAATTATCGTAAGTTACTACAAAATCCCGTTTACGCGAAAAAATACTCAAAATACATGAGAATAGCTTAGCGGAAAAAAAAGAAAATCCCCCCTTAAATAACTATGAATACCGGCCATTGAGTAATATATAACGCAACTTGTCGCGTTACGTGAAAGAGTCGGTCTCGCTTAGCGCGAGACACTACCGTGTCTTTTGATACATTAATAATATAATATATATATACATTAATATATACATATATATACATAATATATACATAATATATACATTAAGTAATTTTTTCTATTTACCAGCATAACCTTTCACTGCAATACGGAACCGCGGCCAAGATTTCAATGGAGACTTTTCAGCTTCAATGCGATTTTTTACTTCAGCCACATTTTGTTTAGAGCAATCCGGTATAAATTTAGTAAATAAATCGTTTGTCTTATCGTCGTATGTAATCCACTCGGATGGAACAATATCAATACTTTTTGTGGTGTCATTCCCTTCATCTATAAACTCCACCAATTTAAATTTATAGTTTTTTGCAGTTGTCATCATTAACAAATTGAACTAAAAGCTCTTTTTCACTATTGACTTTTAAATAATTTCTTATTAACGAATGTTTGCCGGTTCGCATAGCAACATTGCTTCGATGATCGTCATTTATCGTTTACAGCAAAAGACAAGAAGTGTAAGCGCGGATAAATTTAAATTTAAATTTATTTAAATAATAAATAATTTAGGTAATTGTCTACAATTAGGGCCCCAACGAGAAATCAATTAAAAAGAGGTAAATTCTATGTATTTTTGCCCCCCGAATCCAAATCTGTTGATAAAATTTGGGGGTCGCTTGTATTTTTTAAGATATCGTTAAGAAAATGAGAAAAAAACGCTAAACTCGGATATTAGAAAACATAAATGACTAATATATATGTCGAAATAAATCACGTATACACTTTCCACGCAAAACGAGGTGCCACATGCGTTTACTTTCCACGCGTGGAAAGCCCATGCATGTACTTTGAAGGCACACTATGTGTCTAGTTTAATAATAGTGGAGCCCCCCGCAGGGGGACGGAACCTACTGCCTCCACGCATACACTTTCCACGCGAGATGAGTTGTCACATAGGTTCGTGGCGCGCTTTACAAGCTCGTTTATTGTATATTGCCACAAATATTCACAGATAATCGACTAACTTATCTTGTTTAATACCATCACCTCTACTTAAACGAGCTTGTAAAGCGCGTCACGAACCCATGTGACAATTCGTCTCGCGTGGAAAGTGTATGTATGGAGGCAATAGGTTCCGCTCTCCTGATTTTAAGATATCGTTAAGAAAATGAGAAAAAAACGCTAAACTTGGATATTTGTTTTTTTTATTTATCAAATACAGATTAATTATTACTCATTGTCGGTTGTATTCTCTTCTGGTGGAAAAAATTTTCCGATGGCTTCGAAAAAAGCAACTATTCTGTCGCTAAACTTGTATCGCCGTTTAAAAAAAATTTTCTTAACGATATCTTAAAAAATACAAGCGACCCCCAAATTTTATCAACAGATTTGGATTCGGGGGGCAAAAATACATAGAATTTACCTCTTTTCAATTGATTTCTCGTTGGGGCCCTAATTGTAGACAATTACCATAATTTATAATTAATTTTAATTTTAATTAAATTTTTTTTACAATTATAATTGTGTAACATTTCATATAAATTTTTTTGAGCGACGTAACTGACAATTTATTAAACAGTGAAAGTGAAAGAAAAACAGTTTTATAATGAAAGATATCTACAATGAAAGATATTGAAAAATTATTAAATATATTTCAAAATAAATAACTTTAAAGTTAAATTATTATTATTATTGTTGTTGTTGTTATTTAATTTTCAAGTTAAATTATACTATTAAAATGTAATAAAATTTCTTTTATGTTAGGTATCATAAAATTTACTAAATTTAACTGAAAAATTTTTGATAATTGAAATATTGATAGAATAACAATGAAATGGGATCAATTGAGAGAAAATTACAGTAAAATTTTTATTGGTTTTTTCACTATTTTCAGCAAAATATTTTCACACACACACACACCAGAGCATTTTATAATATATTTACCTCAAAATATTTCTGTACCGCTTGCAGTTACGAGCTATAATTTTTCCATGCAAAAAATATAAATAATATTCATTACATTTTGTATCTCGATTTTACGACGTTGGATATGTATAACAATTAATATTCATTGTGTTCGCAATAAGTTAGAAATCTATCAAAAGAAAAATAATACAAGTTGCAACATATTATATGCCGAGTTAACGAATTAAAATTCATGAGTCTAAACTTACGTGTTATATGAGTCAAACGGTGATTAATTAACGAAAGAACTATTAAAATTGTAACTCATGGAACAGCAACGGCTCTAAAAACATGTTTGCACAGCATGGCCAACGAACAATTTCAGTAATTAACAAATTCTTATTCCTAGCGTCTTCGATAAATTTTCGGTGTTCTGTAAAATTGTGTTAATATTTATTATTAATAGATATTAATATTAATATTTAATACTATCAAAAATATTGAATTGCTTACCTCATTACATAGAATTATTACATAATGCCATCATTTTTGTTGTTTACATATGAAGAAGAGGCATTGTATATATTTTTTCTTTGTTGTTATTATTTATAAAAAATGTGACCATTTTTTGCGATACATTTGACAAAGGTTGCGTCACAATTATATCTGATCCTTTTTTTACTTTCCACATTTTTAATGTTGATGAATTACACGGATTTTCGAACATTGCTTTTACAATTTTTAAAATAATTCCACTAATTTGAACTTCGCTTTCATCTGAATGAGTATGTATACTATTTACTTGTAAGATCTTTCCATTCGATAGAATCACAGTATTATTGGGAGATTTCGTTGTAATAATAGAATTGTTATATCGTATTTTTTTTATATAAATAATTGACTCATTTGGTTTTTCTTTTTTTTTCAATATTTCAACAGATAAAGGTATAGTAACTTTTTTTTCAGAAATAAAAAACCTTTCATGAATGCGGCGACACAATTGTGCTAGTGGGCGATTACCACTTCTTATATAAGTTTTTATTTTTCCAAGAGTATTTTCGAATGGAAAAGCAGTAATTTCACTGAGAGAACATTGCATGTTAACTGCATCGTCAGCTAAATGAACAAGACTATGTACATTTAAAACTTGAATTTCTTCGCCATACAATAGACGCGCTGCATCAACAAAACGATAGAGAAAAAATCGTGCATGCTCATTGCATTTTAAAGCAGTTTCTGGAGAACACAATATACGACAAGCCACGTGTAATAATAGATAATGTTTGTATATAACTTCAGACAAACAATTTTTAAGAACAATTGGCCCGCAATATAATAAAAAGAAACGAAATTCAGTAGCCTTCCATTTAGCTATTTCAGTAATTGATCGCGTAGTTCTTTGAAATTCTTCTGGTACTTGATTTTGTAATTTAAGTAAGTTTTGCGTAAGTATTAATTTTGTAGCATTACTCAGTTTCTGTGCTGATTTACTATTAAGCCAAAAATCCACAAACATCTTCTTCATTATACCGAGACAACATAAATGCATGAAATCAAGTATAAACATCGTCACCATATTTACTTCAAGTAATGAGATAAGTGGCGATATTCCTGTATGATGCAAAGGATCTTCTTCATCACGAAATGATTTATCAGTTCGTTTGCGATTATTTTTTAAGGGATATATAACGCGTTTATTTACTCTTATTCCAGGAACATCACAGCGTTCGCAAGCGTGATATCCGCCATGATTCTTAATACATTTAATTAAAGAACGCGCTGGTCTATCGCATATAAATGCTTTTATACGAATATGGAACCGCCTTTCCTTTATTAAAATTCCTTCTCGAAATAAATTATTCATTTCTTCAACAAAAGGTTCAAAATATTTATGTATGTTACATGGCTTATGATTGCCACAATATATTGCTACTGGGAATGGTTCATATACATCGGGTTGAAAATATACTTTACATAAGATTGGCCACAATTGTTTGCTACTCGAATGAAAAAGTGGCACACCGTCGATATTAATAAGTAATTCTATTATATTTTGGACGTGTAAATTTGTGTTGATCGTTGTTTGGAGATATCTAAACATTCCAAAATACACAAATTGACCTTCCTGAACTTCAGAAATGTTTTCAACATGATATTCTGCGGACATTGTGTTCAAAAACGTTTTTGCTGATTTTGGAAGATCAGGTAAGCATTTTGTGCGTAATATTTGAAGCAGATCGTCGAGACAATTATGTTTTATTTTGTATTTAAGAGCCCATTGCCGTAATAATGATATATCACTTATTTGTTCCATTAATTGTTTCAATTCGTTAGATTTTACGTTATCATCACTGTCTTCATTACTAATATCTATAACTTCATTAAAATTACTCACGTTCCAAGAGTTGTTTCCACATTGTTCCAATTCGTTTAATTGTGCATTATCATCACTGTCTTCATTACTAATATCTTCTTCATTAAAATTAATCACGTTCCAAGAGTTGTTTCCACAGTTATTTTCTTCATCTTCATTAATAGATAAAATGTCATTACGGGATTCTTCACAAATTTCATAATTCATATTACTTGAAATGCCTGATTCACTTCTTGAGAATTTACACACACTATTATCCACTTTCTCGATATTGTTCGAGTTTATTAATTTACGACGTTTGCGAAAACGTTGCACGCGCATTTTTGTTAGTAAACGTTTTCGTTTTTTAGCAATACTATTCATGACATATATACTACTGTAAACTAACCTACTAATGTAAAATATTGCATTACGTTGTTCTTGTTATCTTAGCAACAAAAGAGATGAATAAAATTGTGAAAAACCATAGTTTTTCACTACGACAGTGCACTGTCGTAGTTTATGGAACTTGAGTCGAATTTTTCTATCGAGCCGCGGAGCGTCAAAAATATATAATTATACACAGTACAATTTAAAGAAAAAACAATGTGTTTTTTTTTAAAGCACAGAACAAGGAAGATAAACGAATTTAAAAAAAAAACTATTGACAGCGTGTTAAAGTTGAAATTTCAAGCTTTTTTAATCATTTGTTTATGATGATTTTTCGCCAAACATAAAGATTTTTAAACAGAAAAAATTCCTTATTACTCGACTAACTGGTTTATAGTGAATAATATGCGAAATAATATGAATAATAATAATAATAATAATATGAAAAAATGTGAATAATATGCGAATAATAATATACAATAGAATATATCGCAATAAAGTCAAAATTTGTAATCGTTATGTGGGAGAGTAATATCTATTCGTCTATTCGAAATCATATGTCGTATGAAATATGAAATCAACGGGCATCCCTGAATTATTTTACAATAGGAAATCAATAAATGTATTTGACGAACACTCCGTTAGATATGAACGAGTATTTCGGATGAGAAAATCTCCAGATAGTAAAACCGAACAATAACACAATGATGTTATTGTATTATTAATAAAATGTAAAAAATTTCATACTAAACGTATTAAATTTCCGTAAAGAAATTCTATCTATTTTTTAAACATTAAAGTTAACGCTGCATATATCACAAATAGTATTTTAATTAAAATTAATATTGCAGTTCTAACTTTATATCTCATGTATTTAAATTAATGAACAAAATTAATACACAAAAATCTATCTTTCATGCATTCACCAAAAGTAGTATCTTTAATTGCTTTCTTGCAACCTTTGGGCTTTTTAGCTGTGTAGCTTAGAAAGTTGTGCGGATAAATTCCGATAGCATTTTAGTATTAATTCTTACACAGGCAATTCTACAAAATAATTTATTAAAATTATACATATATACGATTACATTTTACTGTTTGTTCAGGTCCTGATTAGGATCAGATAATTTTTATCAGGTCCAGATAAGAATGTTATTATGTAATCCTCATCAGGTGCATCTTATTACTATTTGTTCAGGTCCTGATTAGGATGAAATCAGGCAATTTTTATCTATTAGTACCTATTCGGGTCCAGATAAGGATGTTATTACGTAATCCTTATCAGGCGCACCCTATTACTGCTTGTTCAGGTCCTGATTAGGATTACATCAGGCAATTTTTATCAGGGGTGCCCTATTAGTACCTATTCAGGTCCAGATAAGGATGTTATTACGTAATCCTTATCAGGCGCACCCTATTACTGCTTGTTCAGGTCCTGATTAGGATTACATCAGGCAATTTTTATCAGGGGTGCCCTATTAGTACCTATTCAGGTCCAGATAAGGATGTTATTATGTAATCCTTATCAGGCGCACCCTATTACTGCTTGTTCAGGTCCTGATTAGGATTACATCAGGCAATTTTTATCAGGGGTGCCTTATTAGTACCTATTCAGGTCCAGATAAGGATGTTATTACGTAATCCTTATCAGGCGCACCCTATTACTGCTTGTTCAGGTCCTGATTAGGATTACATCAGGCAATTTTTATCAGGGGAACCCTATTAATACCTATTCAGGTCCAGATAAGGGTGATTTCAGGAAAACCCTATCAGGCACACCTTACCTTCACATGGTAAGGCCCTGATCGTGCATCAGGTATGCCTGACCGAATTTCTGCTCGGGTTTATCGACCGCTGTTTCTTTACCGACCGCCGATGGTAAATATTCGTTCTTTTACCGACCGCTGATGGTACGTGTTTTACCGACCGTGTTTCTTTACCAACCGCCGATGGTAAATGTTCCGACGGTATGACGGGCTCCTCTTGGATGTCAGTTACACAACGTCGTGTGTACTCTAGCTGGTTAGGTCGCGCCATTTGCGTCTTTACCACGTGCCGCCGCCATCGTGTTAGTCAGCGCTACTTGTGCGAAGAGTGTTTCCGCGACTTACCGACTCAGCAAAGATCCGAATACGACCTTATCTTCAGACACTATTTGCACATAGGATTTCAATATCAAGTCGAGGAGTGCGATTCATGCGACGTGGTAATCGGCGAATTACAGGGACCGCTAGGTTGTTCCACGTGTAGGTACATAATTCACGATATTACTAACGCCATCGAGAACGACGGCGAGCGACACTTCCTCGAACCTGAGCCAACCATCGTCTCTATTTCCCAAATCAACGCCCACTAAGAAAGCGTACATCTTGACCGACGCAATCGCGAATGTGTCCTAAACTCCCGGTTACCCGCCGACCGATAGGCGTAATTCCTGCTCCTACCCCACTTAAAACATGGCTCATGACCGGAATTTGCGTATACTCGTTCCTTTTCCGCAATAAGACCACCGGTGCCGTTATCTGCGAGGATTGCCGTTTTGGAGAATACCGATCGGCACGGCAGGAATTTAAGGGGGTGCTCAAGCATTTCATTCAATACGGTTCAAACACCGATCTACATAAGTGTTCCGCGTGTTTCAAAATCATTGATGACTATCGCCCCACGTACGAGTGCCGCGTGTGTTCCCCTATAGAGGAAGCTTTCGAACGTTACCTGTTGGATCATCGTGAAGAACCGCATAACTCTAATAGACGCGTGAGGATCAATATAGCGAAAACGGTTTGGTAGAAGGCCGGCCCATCGCGAATACCTTGATCGCGGGTATCCCCGGGTAGAACCCCTTGGTTCAACGACCCGACAAAGCGATCTAGTCCCCCGAACGATCCGAGCTCCGCGCTGCGGCCGCGATCCGCCGGGACGTAACAATTGTAAGGGATAACATGATTGTTACTGATTGGTTTCATAAAAAAACATTTTCGGGAAGATTTTTGTCGTTCTACTCCAGCCATCCCATACAACATAAACTTGGGACCATATATAGTTTAGTAGACAGAGCAATCAGGTTATCCCATCCGGAATTTTTTGAAAAAAACTTAATGTTTATTATTAAGTATTTGCTTGAGAACGGTTATCCTATGGATATAATTTTCACACATATCAATCTGAGAATAAAAAAACTTGTCAACCAACCATTAAACGATAACACAGAAGTAACAGAAACACAACAAAAAAAGAATTTCATTGTTCTTCCTTACATTAAATCTATTTCGGAATTAATTGCTTCGAAAGTTGACAAATCAAGCATAACCATGGGATACCGGATCTTGAATAAACTATGTAACATTATTAGGGTCCAAAAAGACAAGAATTCATTGTTCATGAATAATAACATAATATACAGGATTGATTGTAATAATTGCGATGCTTCGTATGTGGGCCAGACGAAAAGAAAACTTCAGACTAGAATTAGAGAACATAAGTACAACATCAGACTTGATGAATCCAAGCATTCGGTGGTAACGAATCATATCGTAAATTTTAATCACACCTTTGACTGGGATAATACATGTATCTTAGATCATGAACCGAATTATCACAAACGAATGATCTCTGAAATGATACATATCAAAGAGCAAAAAAATGGGATTAACTCCAACAAAGACACCGAATTATTGGACGAAGTTTATTTTGATGTCTTAAGCGAACTTTCCACTCTTAGATAAAATTGCAAACAATCCTTGTCCTCGTGTCAAGTACATTCCCCTCTCAGTTAACGATGAGTCTTCGCACAGATCGGACGTGTTACACCGATATCATAGAAATATTGTTTATCATGATTCCCGTCATCTCTGAACTCTTATGTAAGTTTTGGTTTTGAATTCTATATTACATCATCTCATTTAAATACATTTATCCAGTTGCCACTAAGATGGTCCAGAAATGTATGGCACCTATCAAAACTGTGGACTTGCATGGGTCGCCACGGGACGACGATATATCCATTAAGACCGAAAATTAATTGGAGTTTGATCGACTAAGAAGAAAACGTTCTATAATTTTAAGATTTGACTATGTGATTGCGGCACGTCTACATGCGTGAATTAATTGTTTGACCCTGAATTGTTTATATTATTTCTGAAGAAGTCCTAATACGGTACGAAACGTCAAATTTAATAAATCTAGATACAAGTTAAAATTGTCATAACATCGATTAATTGCTCGTATAATGGTCCTATTCCTTATCTTAGCTTTAGTTCAACTCGTCGTGTATGGCCGATTTGCGAATACGTGCACGCTGTGTGCCATAAAACGTCACTTCGCGTTTGTGTCTGCGACCTGCGTTCTGCCTTTAGCGTCTTATGTAGATAGGCCTTTAAGGCTGAGTTTCCACTGAGCGCGTCACGCGTCGCGTCGTCCGAGTTAAACCAATCAAAACATCCCATTTTGTCTCGTCACAAGTAATGTAATAAAATGGGATGTTTTGATTGGTTAACTTGTGATGACGCGACGCGTGACGCGCTCAGTGGAAAATCAGCATAAAGGTACGATGACGCTCGACGCTGGATTCGAGCCTCAAATCTGGTCACGTGATAGATTTTTGAATTCCGCGTCGAGTGAAAAAAGTTAAACTATGTTTACGCTCGACGCTCATTTCAGTCAATAACCAATGAAATACGGATACACGTCATAGGCCGGTATTCATAGGCTGGGTTCGGGGAGCGCGCTTTTAGCGCTATGAGCGTGCTCTGTCCTTGTTCAACTTTCAGTAAGTAACAGAGATAGAATGACGTTGTCAGCGCTAATAGCGTCTCCCCGAACCCAGCCATAGTCGAATCTTAGGATATTTTCCGTTTCACGCACGATGTGCATAATGCATTATTTATCCTTGTTTAACACTCGATGAACAACAAGGATAAATGATGCATTATGCGCATCGTGCGTGAAACGGAAAATACCCTTATATTTAAGACCGTCTTAAGTTCAATCTTAAGATGTCATGAACCAATCACAGAGCCGTATTAGCGTCTTAAGACATTACTTAAGACGGTCTTGAAGACTGTGAATACCAGCCATAGGCCGGTATTCATAGTCGATTCTTATTTCAAGACCGTCTTAAGTGATGTCTTAAGATGCTAATACGGCCCTCTGATTGGCTGATGACGCCTTAAGACTGTACTTCAGACGATCTTGGATATAAGACCCGACTATGAATACCGGCCATAGACTCCGCAAACGCTCAAACAAGCATGGACCTATTCTCGAATCATTTTCATGAAACTCGCATGCGAAATTCAATGCTTTTCAAATAGAAAGTCGCATCGTCGCACGAAAATCATTAGGGCACTCTCGAAAATATCTCGGTCCCTGGCTGTTTAACGCTATTGCCCCCTCCACAGATAAAGCGTCAAACGTAGTCACGTGACCAGATTTGACGCTCGAATCCAGCGTCGAGCGTCATCGACCTACTTTACACCGATCTCTTGATACGCGTATCAAATGGTATATTTGAGCTGATCAGCCAATAATCAAACTAATTTACTATTTAATACGCGTATCAAGTGATCGATGTAAACTAGGCCATCGTGAAATTGTACCTTAAGGCCCGTATTCATAGTCGAATCTCAAGTCAACACATAAGACAATCTTGATCAAGTCAGTTTTATGCAATCCAGACCATCTTAAGATCTTAGGACAGCATTTGAAATAGCATATTGCAATAGGCTGTCATATGCTGAAAATTTATTGAAATATTTATTTTCGACTTGGAAATTATTCAGTTTAGCTATACCTTAGCTCTATTTTTAATCAAATTAGGCTTAATTGACGCGTTTTTGCACGTAACGAAAGAATCTGGCAGAAAAAAGCGTCGCTCTGCCCTGCGAAGCAAGATATTAAATCGTTGAAGTTGACGATAATTCAGGTTATGAAACCTATCATATCGACATAAACTAAAACATAATAGGCTGCGTTCCGATATTCAGTGCCAGTACTGAATATCTATTGGGAACGGGCATACGGCCAATATGGCGGCCATAAGCCGGCTCATATACACGCGGAACATATGATGTGCTCACGAGCACACATATTTACTACGTTTACGCGAGCATTACTTCTGTAGTAACTTACGATAATTCCTTCGCGTAAACGGGATTTTGTAGTAATTTACGATAATTTACTCCGCGTAAACGAGTGAATTATCGTAAGTTACTACAGAAGTAACGCTCGCGTAAACGTAGTAATTGTTCCGCGTGTATTTGTATTTGGCTTATGGCCGCCATGTAGGTCGCATGCCCGTTCTCAATAGACCGGTATTCATAGTCTTCAAGACCGTCTTAAGTAATATCTTAAGATGCTAATACGGCTCTGTGATTGGTTAATGGCATCTTAAGATTGAACTTAAGACGGTCTTAAACAACTATGAATACCGGCCTATGGCCGGATTGGCGTCCCAGAGTAAATCTGAACATCAGGTATAACAGGAAAATCAATAGTTAATTGAGCATCACGCAATCAATATTAGTAAACAAGCATCCGTCGCTAAGGACGGTTCGCGACGCGACATTAAATAACGGGCGACTCGCATATACGCGCGACACGAGGACAGCATTGGCGCAACACTACATAATGATTATGTTTACCACAAAGATAGTCGCTATGATGATACCTTTCGATGCAGCTCACGTCGAAGAATGAAATGTCGAGGCTTAAGGGGATCCTATAGTGGAAGCCGAACTCCGACGGGATAGCGCCATCATCTAAGCGGAACTAAAAATGTCGATAATACTTATCGACACTTCTAACTCCGTTTTCTACGTTCGATCTATTTCAGGACATGTATTGAAAATACATGATACATCGCACACATGCAATGTGTCGACAGCCTCGGTATGTAGGTGTGGCACGGATCTACGGATGGCGAGCAGGTGCGTGGCGTGTATGTACACGCACCGGTAGGAATTGTGACAATGGTGTCCCGTGGCATATACGTGTGTAAACACACGCATATATAATCGTCTGATTGCGCTAAAGACGCAAAATCAGTGTTCCGTGTATTACTTTTCCTCGCCCTACTCGCTCAGCTCTGTGCGTCAAGTCACACGTACGATCGCGCTTTGTGCGTATGCGTGTGTTGACATATGTTACATAGCGACAGCGAGACAAAACTTCCTGCCGGTGCGTGTACGTGTGCGCTAAGAGCACCACGTGCAACCGAGGCTCGACTAGACTGTATATGTGTATATATATATATACTCTGGAAGAATAAATGCAATGTTACGGAAAAATGTAAATTTATTTTTTATCAATTCCTAGTATATGCGTATACATTATACATATGCCTTACACTTTCGACATTGCATATATATGTACATATTCAGTACTTGATATACACATATATATACGTGCGTGTGTACATATATTACACACACACGCACACACACACACACATATATGTATATCAAGTACTGAATATGTACTGAATATGTTCCGTGTACTACTTTTCCTCTCCCTGCTCGCTCAGCTCCGTGCTTCAAGTCACACGTACGATACGCGCTTTATGCATATGCGTGTGTTGACATATGTTTACATAGCGGCCGCGGGACAAAAATTCCTGCCGGTGCGGTATATACGTCAACACACGCATACGCACGAAGCGCGTATCGTACGTGTGACTTGAAGCACGGAGCTGAGCGAGTAGGGAGAAGAAAAGTAGTACACGGAACAGATTCAGCAATATTCAGTACTTGATATATGTGTGTGTGTGTGTGTGTATGTGTGTGTGTGTGTGTACACACACGTATATGTATATCAAGTACTGAATATGTACATATAATGTCGGAAGTGTAAAACATATGTATAATGTATACGCATATACTAGGAATTGGCAAAAAATAAATTTCTATTTTTTAGAATTATTCACAAAAGTAGTAATAACAACAAATATTATATTAGTAAATGAGTAATTAGTAAAGAAATTACTAATTATGTAATTAGTAAAGAAATTACTAATTACGTTAAAATTATATTTAGGCAAAAGCAAACAACTTGTTATTTTACAAATTTGTAATTTGTTAGACAAAAATTTGTAGTTACGTGAAAAAAATGAATTAATTTTTATTCAAAATTGGTAATTAGTAGAAATAAATTCTTTATTGTAAAAATAATAAATATTTTGTAAAAAATAAATTACTACTTATTTTAAAATTAATAGTTGGTAGAAAATAATTACGAATTTATTCAAAAATAAATAATAATCTCAGATAAATTACTTATTTTACAAATTATTACTTAGTTTGAAATAAATAATTTAATTAGTGCATTACGTGGTATACAATAATTTTATGTTTTACATATACATATATATATATATATATATATATATATATGTCGTAGGGTGAATTCCAGGACCATTTTATATGTTTACTGGTTAGTTCCAGGACTTTTTGTAACTTTGAGGTCAGGCATGGAAATTTTTTATATCGTGCGTTTATTTCCAGGACTGTCCTGGAAGTACACAAATATATCATTCGATAAATTCCAGGTCTCCTTCTCAGGACTGTCCTGGAAGTATGGAAAATATATAATTCAATAACTTCCAGGACGCGTCCTGGAAGTATGGAAAATATATAATTTGATGAATTCCAGGACTTTCTGTTACTTTAATATACAGTGTGTCTCAAAAGTCCCAGAACAATCAAGCATGGCAATAAAGAAGCACTATCATGAAAAATGTTTTAAATAAAAGGGATTTTAGGGTTTCAAAGGGAGTAATTATTTAGTATAGAGAAACTAGCCCAAACGATCTTGACCTTTATATAATAGAATGATTTTATTGACCGCGTTCAGAAAACACAACTGTTGAACACTCAGTGAGTCTTTAATATGATTAATTCTTGCCTTTGGTTTTTCTTCGAATCTAAGTGTAAGAACCAATCATAATGAGTGCTCACTCAAGTTGCGTCTCCTGAATCATTGTATATGATGAGCCTAGGAAAACGGACGAGCGATTTTTCATTTTCATGAAACACTTATATCTTGACAACCATAAATGATAGAAGGACGATTCAAAAAGCATTTTGTAGATTGCACTTTGCTGTATTGGAATTACATGATTTCATTATTAGCAATTATGTACTTTCGTTTATTAAGATGATAAAGCGCTCGAAATCTTAACGAAATGGTCGCCCAGAGATTTTCCATTTTCATTAAACGCTTATATCTTACCAACCGTATAAAATAGAAAAATTATTTAAAAAACAATTATTGGTTTGAAATCTATCGGAATTATTCCAACAAAACGGAGTACGAACTACAATGTCTTTTTTAGGCCGGTATTCATAGTCGGTTCTTATTTTAAAACCGTCTTAAGTAATGTATTAAGATGCTAATACGTTCTGTGATTGGTTCATAACATCTTAAGATCGTACTTAAATATAAGATTCGACTATGAATACCGGCCTTAATCATCTTTCTATCATTTACGGTTGTCGCGATATAAGTATTTTATGTAAGTCGGAAATTATTGGTGTCCAATTTTTACGGCATGCGCGTGCTTTATTGTGTTAAATAATCGGAAGGACGTAATTACCAGTAATGTAATCGTGTAATTTCAATAGGGCAGAGTATATGACTGAACTGTCCTTTTTATGATTATAGGACTAGACAGTACTTTTTGAAACATTTCTGTATCTTCAGTGGTTACCAAGATATTTGCGATAAACAATAGAGAAGACTTTTTGACGCCAAGACTCATAGTCTTGACCTTGTGCGACAGGACTTTTGTGCTGTGCCGTGAAATGGAAGTTCCCAGATAACATGCATGTTGCATAAGATATCTTAAAGATATCTTAAGATATCTTCTATATCTTAAAGATATCTTTGCAACGTCTTGTACAACATGCATGTTATCTAGGTTCAGAGCCGGTACAGGGGTCCATCAATCTGCAAGGGAGAGGAGGATTTATCACACGCGAAATCTTTTAACATTTTAGCGTTGTTTAATAATAAAGACAAGTCGATGGATTAATAATCGTTTCGATTGTTACAAGTATTCATAAGTATTTATTTGCGGATAGGGTTACTAAATAGACAGCGCGGATGGCTGTGACTAGAGTTGATCAAGGAAGAGTTAAGTAAACTAGTGTTCCTTTTGCTGATTGGCTCCGCCATTTCCCGATCTTTAGCGCTTCCGATTCTTTAGTAGGAGTGAGACAAAGCTATAACATACTATATGTATATTAGTCCGCCATTTATAGACAAGAAGTTAGTAGAAGTGAAACAAAGCTATAACGGTGTCCTAACTATTCCTTGACCAACTCCAGCAGTGACTAGAATCCTAAATAATAAGAGAAGCACAATCCTTACCCCTTCCATGATTTTCGTTGGACCCGCAGCTAATTGCTTGTAAACAAAGGAAGCTTTCCAACAAACGACACAAGTCGACACAAGTATCATTTTTTGTCTTTGTTACTCATTGCCAAAAAAGAAAGATAGAACAACGTTTTTATCGACTTGTGTCGCTTGCTGGAAAACTTCCAAAATAACCTCTGTGAATACGTTACTTTGCACACGGCCCGTCAACGATTCCTTTCCTGAGGTAAGGAGGGAACATAGAAGCCTAGAGACGCTATTGGTTACTTCTACTAAAGTCACCAGAACTTCTGTGTTTCCAGGAAAGAAATCGTTGACGGGCAGTGCACACGAAATCAGCTGCGGGCTCAAAACTCTCGGTTTTGATTGGTGGCCGCGGTCAGCCAATCAACATGGGTTGCGCTTCTCTTATTATTTAGGACTCTAAGATCAGTATTCATAATCAGATCTTATTTCAAGACCGTCTAAAGTAATATCTTAGAAGTAATATCTTAAGATGCTAATACGGCTCTATGGCTGGTATTTATAGTCTTCAAGATCGTCTTAAGTAATGTCTTAAGACGCTAATATGGCTCTGTGATTGGTTCATGACATCTTAAGATTGAACTTAAGACGGTCTTAAATAACTATGAATACCGGCCTATGATTGGTTAATGACATCTTAAGATTGCATTTAAGATGGTCTTAAATACAAGAACCGACTATGGCCGGTATTCATAGTCAGATCTTATATTTAAGACCGTCTTAAGTACAATCTTAAGATGTTATGAACCAATCACAGAGCCGTTTTGGCATCTTAAGACATTACTTAAGACGGTCTTGAAATAAGATCAGACTATGAATACCGGTCTATGAATACCAGCCTAGGTCAAACTATAGTCCTAAATTAGTAGAGAGACGCGAACTTGTTTCTCCTTTTGATTGGACGGTTATAAACCAATAGACAGCAGGACGAGCACAAGATAGCTGCCTTGGCGGCAAGGTGGGGGTACAGTCCTAGTAGATTAATATCGAACGGGTCTCGCGCAGGTCTCCGCCCACAGAATGTTCATTTACATGTACAATACGCCACGCTCTATGGACTTTACCCCCACTTTGCCCGCCTATGCGCAGAACCACTCTCAATCTCTCGCTGAACGGAGTATAGGACTCTAGGTTAAACGATGTTTTTTGGCGCCAAGGCTGCATTCCGATATTCACTGTCAGTACTGCAAATCTATACTTTACGTTACGTATACTATAGATTTTCAGTACTGAAAGTTGCTGACAGTGAATATCGGAATGCAGCCAGAATCTTCCGCAAGGTTAATCAAACAGTACTAAGCTTTTAGTAACTTTACAGAAACGTATTAAACACTGTCAAAGAATGATAAATATTGTTTTAAAAAAGTCAAAATCTTGTAAAACAATGTCCCAAAAACTAAAATACAAAATACAAATGAGTACAACTCTTAAGCAATTGTAAACGGTACTTAACACATATTCTTCTTGTAACTTTACATAAACGTATTAAACAGTGTCAAAGAATGTAAAGTATTATTTTAAAATGACAAAATCTTGTTAAACAATACCCTAAGAACTAAAATACACAATAGAAATGAGGAAAACGCAATTGTAAACGGTGTTAAATTTCTAGTAACTTTTTAGAAACGTATTAAACACTGTGTCAAAGAATATTAAATATTGGGTATACTATATGTGTAATATTATAAGTGAGAGTGAGACAAAGTTATCATCGGTCGCCATATGCTTCAGTCAAGAAGTTAGTTGAAGTGAGACAAAGCGGTGTTCAAACTCTGATTATAAGAGTAGTAGTAGTAGTAGTATAGTAAGCGGGTGGTTCCACTTGGACCCCCGACGGTACCTAGATCCTAATAATCTTTTGTACCTCCCACTCTTTATTTGCTAGGTGTTTTGGGGCCAGCCCTTAGCCTAGTCCAGGTTTATCAGGTCTGTCACCCTAGCACTTTTTTCCAAATCCTGGTGTCTTTAGGTACTTTAGTCCCAAGCTCAAATCTTGGTGTCTTTAAGTACTTTAGTCCCAAGCTTTTGGGGGTCTTAATTAATTGCCTACGATGTCACCGTTTCTCCGCACGGGCCCCACTCAGCGGGGCGCAGTCTGAAATATACTGGTGGAAAAAATTCCTGTGATCAGGTGGACTCGAACCCAGTACCTCGGGGTTATGAGTCTGGCGCTTTATCACTAAACCACACTGCGCCCCTTGATTATAGGAACTCTACGGAAAAAACTAGCTGCGTTTGGAATGACGGGTACCGGCGGCGCGCATTTATCCCGTCTAGTCATCGACCGAGTCAGCCGCATACGCTACCTCGTCGACACGGGAGTTGACGTTCTTTTCAATGTATCAACTAAAGAAAAATCTCGGTGAGTGGATTTAAATTATACGCTGCTAACCACACACCTGTTACAATCTATAGAACCAAACTAGTCAAAGTTGATCTAGGTTTACGAAGAAAGATGCATAAACAATATCGACATGCCAGTGATTGTCACAACAGAACAACTTGCTCATGAGCAAGAAAATGATGAAGAGCTGAAAGAAATACTTCAGAACACATTCATTACGATTTAAACGACTTTGTTTGGATAAGACGGACACTACCATCTAGTGCGACGTGTCTTAGGAGGAAGTACGACCTCGAACCTTACGGAAACAAATTTTGATACTACACATGGTTTAGCACATCCCAGCGGACGCGCGACTAAGGTCGGTTCTACAATCAGTTGTATGTCGTAGTCGGATGTCGGAACCCAGCCGATTGTCCAATAAGAGAATTTCTTTTTCGAAAACGAATTTTCCTCACTGGACCATCGGTCGTAACGTATTCCGACATCCGACTTCGACATACTGATTGTAGAACCGGCCTAAGCGTATGATAAGCTAACGATTTATCTGGCTGGAAATGAACAAGGATATCATCGAATGGGCTTTGGCTATTTCTAACTGTCCCCCTTAGAAAGAAATAAAGAGTGAGTTTCCGAAACGCATCCAATTTTAAGGACCAGACAATAATGACGCCGTTTATACAGAGTTATCGCTATTGCGTCTTCATGATCAATAGATTCACAAGATGGTCGGAGGTAGTACCAATAAAAGACACAACCGCTGATGCAGTCATCCAAGCCTTCTTCAACGGATGGTTTGGTGCACCAAAAACCATCATAACAAATCAAAGTACGCAATTTGAATTTCTATTATTTAACGCATTAACCAATCTAATTGGCAGCCAACGTACAAGAACATCTTTATACCATCCCGCTTCGAACAGGATGCTGGAATGGTAACATCATTCGCTGAAAGCAGCAATTCGCTGTCACGAATTAAGAAATTTATCACTAAACAACGAGTGTTCACTCACAATACCCTGTATACGTGCACCCTTGTCTTCTTACGGATAGATAGAATAAGATCTTTGGAGACGGCATACGAAGGCTCTTATGAAATAATTCAGCGATTAACTGATCGTTTGTTTCAAGTCAGAATGGATACTTTCCAGTTAACAACACAAGCGTCGCTCTATTTTTGTTGTTCACTAGATGTTGAAAAAAAAACAGAATGACGCTTGTCTCGACTTGAGTCGCCAAATGAAAAACACCCAATTTGAGGTAGTCGATGTTTCGGTGGAACGCCCAAAACCTTCATTCATCGAAGTACAAGAGTACGAAGCAGCAGATGACCCACCAGCATATCAAGGGTCGGTGGACATCCAGGCTCCGAATTTGAGAAGTTTCCCCAATAAAAAAGTGACCTTTGCAACTCATTCATAGGCTAACACTGAGTCACTCGGGGGGAGCGCTGTGACGACCTATCCTAGGAAAATCTCGGAGCCAATTACGATTGACACAAGCGCCATACGGAGATACCGTTGGCGGTTCAATAGACATAGTTCTCGTTGAGTTACGCAGAGAGAAACATGCACGAGTTCTGTACTGTTCACAATAAAAATATGATATTTTTTTAACACTAAATATTCGCGTAGATTTATAACAACCACCATAAGTCTCTCATGTGAAGAAATGACATTTCTCATCAAAGTATCTTTTTTTACTATTAACGGTATAACTAAAGATAGAAGGTTTAAATAGGTACCTATTCCTCATTCATTTTAAGATAATTATGCCAGTCTTTAGGATAAAATTTTAGCTCATTTAGCATATTCCTATATGAGTAACGTTCTCTTTTTTTCAACCACTCTTTGCACTAAATCCTCTATAAATCCTCGCTAAATCCTTGCACTAATTCCTCGCGCTGCCCTAAGCCCTAAGCTCTAAGCCCGAAGCGAGTTGGTCAACTTCCATCTTTAAAAGCTTAGGGCTTGAGGCTTAGAACCTACGTAATTTCTCTCTAAAACAAAGACTAGGGCTTAAAGCACCTATTGTAGATGTGGACTAAAAGTAGTGAATACTGATCTGTGTGTTTCTGCTGTACATCTGCACTAGTGCAATAAAAACGAGTAAACCGTGATGGCTTTTGCACATGGTAATGCTTGTTGCGTGGAAGTTGGCGTCATATGGCTCTGGCCCACAGGACGTGGCGACGCGGCAATGCGATAACCAATTACCGTCTTGCCTTTCCGTTCTACTTCCAAAAGTAGTACGGAAAGGCAGATAATGATTGGTGCCGCGTTACCGCACCGCGTCCTGCCAATAGCCAACCAAATCTTCCGCCGCGCGGAAGAAGTTAAACTCCATCCAACTTTGATTGGCTATCGCGTCACTTCTTGCCGCGCGGCAAGCATTGCCGCGTCCCGTATGCAGAAGCCATAACTGTGTGTGTTCCCACTTTGTGTTCTGGTTGGTTCCGCAATTTTTTGGGCTGACCCAATGAAAAGAGATCTACGAGTTGGCCGGACTCTGTATTCTAGGGACTCTAGCTTATATGACTAGACAGCGCATCGGGTAAACTTTTTATGTAATAATTGACTACGTTTACACGGCTTCTAACTTTGAATTAGTAACGCTGATGTTATGACTCTTCTACTTAAGGTGAGTTGCGTTTATACGTTCAGTCTTATCTTATCCTCACCAAACTGAAATAGCTTAACAACTTTCGAATGAAATAAGTCAAGGATTTCCATTAGTACTAATATAAAATATGAAAAATTAGATGATTGCTTGTGGTAGGTTTGTGGTCTGAAAGAATGTAAACAAGTTAAAAAAACGAAGTGAACTTTTAAGTTATATAATTTGGAAATCATTAAATATTTATTTGTCAAGTAAAGTGTAATATATAACTAACAAGTAAAATTGAAATAGGTTGTTATCAATTTTGGAAACAATTAATCAGGGAGAACATGGAAAGCGTTTGTTCGTTTGTTGCCGTAGACTTGACAACTGTAGAAAACATGATCATGCAATGGTCATTTAATAATCATTTAATTTTTACGGTTGGCATTATCGTTACGTTGCGACCGTTTACACGTCCTTTTTACGTCGATGTAGTAACCCTAAGGCCCGGTTTACAATGGATGTCGTAACTGTCGTAAGTCGTGAGTAGTAAGGAATTTACCAATCATTAGTTGATTATTCTCCTCAAGTTCGACTGTGATTGCTCAATTTCTTACGACTCACGACTTACGACAGTTACGACACCCATTGTAGACCGGACCTAAGCCTCTTCATCAAATGACTTTGACTACATCGATGTAATAACTTCCTCGTAAAGGAGCGTTTACACGATATTTAACGTTATTAGTTATAACATCGATGTTATAACTTCGGCTTAAATCGGGCCGTGTAAACGTAGTCAATGTAGTCATGTGTGGTCATCTGGCAGACATAAAAGTATGTACTAAATCCAAAAATGGAGTGCGTTCCGGCGAGACATCACTACTGAAGCGCTACCGTAACACTACATAAGATAGCTAATAATCAGTAACGCTAACTATAGCGCTACAAATATAGCAAAAAAGCTTGTAAAAGCTGTAGCGCTATAGTAGCGGTATCTTGACGGAACGCACTTATTGATAAATCCTGTATTCTTTTTGTACAGCTTTTACTTAACCCTTAACCCGCAAACCTGGGTCCGGGTGAAAATCAAATGTAGTTGTAACTTTTGAAAACGGGTAGAGAGGGCGCCACTGCGCATCCGTAAAAAAAGTTATGCTCCCCGAGAACCCGCCTACCGAGTTTCAAGGCCAGTCCCCCTCCGGCCATCACAGGAGACACGTCAATTCTGGAGAGAACGAAAACGTTTGCGGGGCAAGGGTTAAATATAGGTCCTGGAAATTACCAGTTTATTAAAATGGCCTGGAAGTTATCAGTATATTAAAAAGACCTGGAAATCACCAGTATATTAAAAAGACCTGGAAATCACCAGTATATTAAAAAGACCTGGAAAAAACCATTGCATATAAAATTCTATTTATTTCATGATATATCGTATACATAATAAAATAACCTTTTGTAAGCGTTATACATTTGCTTTGTAAATGCAGTTCAACTATAAAAAAAATATGGACCTGGAAACATATCTCACGACATATATATATATATATATATATATATATATATACCACACACACACACACCACACACACACACACACACACACAAATACATATGCATATACACACACACATATATATTTCTTTATATATACATAATTATGTAATATTGCTATGTAATATTACATTGCACGTATGTATATATGTACGTACGTATGTATGTATGTATGTATGTACGTATGTACGTATGTACGTATGTACGTATGTACGTACGTACGTATGTACGTATGTACGTATGTACGTATGTACGTATGTACGTATGTACGTATGTACGTATGTACGTATGTACGTATGTACGTATGTACGTATGTACGTATGTACGTATTAGTATGTACGTATGTACGTATGTACGTATGTACGTATGTACGTATGTACGTATGTACGTATGTACGTCATGGAACGTATCGGTCAAATCCGGTACGATATAGATCCTGACCGTAGCTCTTCATAGGACATGCATAATTGTAGGTCATAAATTATAGCAGCCTGTCATCAGCGCTCGATTCTATAACATTTGCTGTATGGCTCTTTTTTGAAAAAATTATCAGACGGATGTGCATCGAAGCAAAAAATTCACAAAAAAAACCATATTTTACGTGACCTAAACTTTTGTATCGAAGACAAACAAATTTTTGTAGGCTGCTATAATTTATGACCTACAATTATGCATGTCCTATGAAGAGCTACGTGTCGGGAACTATATCGTACCGTATTTGAGTGATACGTTGCCGTGGGGACATTATCGAATACCTTTATAACATAGTGTATATACGTATGTATGTAGCATAACGTAAAATTAATACATTTTTAATTAATCACACATCGTCGCACTCGATGCGGTATATAAGGCTGTCCGTATCAGTGTACATAATTTTGCATTTGTCGTGATACAACGGTAACATGTATCGAAAGTCTGTTTATATGGATTTCACTACGATTATATGTTACCGTTGTATCACGACAAATGCAAAATTATGTACACTGATACGGACAGCCTTATATACCACATCAAGTGCGACGATGTGTACGAGACGATGAAACGCAACATCGGCGGATTCGACACGAGCGATTATCCGGTAGATAACGCGTACGGTATGCCTCTCACCAATAAAAAAAGTGCCGGGCCTGATGAAGGACGAAAATAACGGTGTGATAATGATGGAATTTGTTGGACTCAGAGCGAAGATGTACGTGTTGAAGGTGGATGATAAAAAAGATACTAAAAAAGCAAAAGGTGTCAAGAGTAACGTATTTAGAGTAGCGCATAACTATAACGTTCGACGATTACACGCGGTGTCTGAATGAGGAGATTGAAATGATGCGGCAACAGTTCTGCATAAGATCAAAATTGCATGAAGTGCGCACCATCCGTGAGACGAAAATCGCTCTGAGTCCGTACGACGATAAGCGATACATTATACCCGATTCGACCGATACGTTACCGTGGGGGCATTATCAAATACCCCTCCGAAAACGTAGTGTATTGTATGTATAAAATGTATATACGTATGTATGTAGCATAACGTAAAATTAATAAATTTTTAATTAATCTTTACGTACTTTTTTTATTCTATTTCCGGAAAAACTTAGAATTATTATAATCTAAAATTTTTTCAATTTTTCGGGAAATAATTGACCGAATCTTAAAGAACTGTATATAAAACAGGGTAAAATTTCCCGAGGAGTGTCATAAAGTGTATAATTTTTCGGGAAATAATTGATCGAATCTTAAAGACTACTCGACACACTCCTTATGTTTGTTCACAATAAAGATATTGAAACACAAATGAAGTCGTTTTAAGAAAAACGACTCCCGGGCGAAGCCTGGGTAACCAGCTAGTGAGCATATATATGTATATGTATGTATGTATGTATGTATGTATGTATGTATGTATGTATGTATGTATTTACATACGCATGTATGTACTAATCCCGTAACCTATCTGCTGGAGGAAAATCTATCGCGGAAAATCTATCGCTGGAGCGTTCTACGAGCACGAGTTACATCGCACGACTTACCCGGACAGGTATCTCATTGGGGAAAGTACTGAGCAGGAAGGGCGACAAGGTCTACGTGAAATGGCTGGGATTCGATGGATCATACAATTCATGGATACACATGGACAATGTGATTTAATTCATGCAGATCGTTCTTTTAAAACATATGACAAATAAACTATGTAAAAAATATTAAATACAAAATATTAAATATATAAAAATATATAAGACGTATGTAATATATTAAATGTTAGAAATATCAAATACATGTACGATATCTTTATTAATATCCTTTCTTATAATACGTTATCCACTCGAGGACTATTCGTGTTTCATGGTGCCATAAACAAATTTTTTCTTGGAAAAGGGGGGTGGTTATTGCGTAGATGTATCTATTTCGCACTATTTTTCATGATGCAGTACACAAAACAAAGAAAGAAATCCAAAACAAAGGAAGAAATGATCTTTCAAGATTCAGTTGGAGTGGGAGAGAGTAAAGGGTATATAACGAGGGATGCGTCAAGCTGCAGTAGTATTTGAGTTGTCCTTAGGTGTGATGTATATACCTGAGTTACCCTATTGTTCGGCTTACAAATAGCGTTTGTGTGATATACTTTGATGAATGAACAAAAATATGTTACTTCGATTATCAGTCTGACATCATAAGAGCGTACAAGATAAACTTATAATAATATATAATTTTTAATTGTGGGATAATTATAATAGATATAGCATATAATGGATCGTGTTGATTTCATCTCTCAATTTGTGAATGGTGCCACTACGACAGGATGTTATATTAATAATAGAAGTTTAGCCGAAACAGCTAGAAATATAATTGGAACACCTACCAATTTTCCGAATTATGGAGATTTTTCGAAAACATTAGTCATGGTATGTATTTTCTGATGATATTATTACGTGTGTTATTGTTTAGTAGAATGTAATCTAACTTTTGCACAACTTTCTTGCGCAGAGAACTTATGGTTTCGATATCTCGGGATCCCCATGGCAGGATAATTATGTATCACAAAATCATAGGAACAGCCATTATAATTATATTGGTATGTATATATAACATTTGAATTGATTTTAATTAAATAAGATATTGTTGAAGAAGATACGTTTGTGTTCAGAAAGTATTATAATTAAATTTTCTGTTTTGAAGATCTCGAGTTTCACGAAGCTGTATATCCAATCAGAGTGTCTATATATGAAGTATATAATCCTGGATACGTAACTAAAATTTGGGCTCAAGATTCTGATGATCGATGGTTTTTATTATGGAATGGGCAGCGTCAGATTGTTCCTGCGACATCGAGGATATTTTCTCCACCATTATCGCATCCATGCAACTTTAAAACCAAAACAATAAGGCTAAAATTTATGTCCAGCGTTTTAAAGTATTCATCACAGCTAGATGCCGTGCAATTGATAGGGACGTCAAAATTAATCTGTCCAAAAGAACCTGAACAGAGTTTAACTAATCTGATAAAACGCATCAACTGCATGTATCCATGCCATCAGGATATTCACAATTTGACACCTGATCCTACAAATGCCCACTTGGATATACTCGATCTTCAAAAGAAATTTCTTAAATATTGTAGTATTTGTGAAAGGTATTATAATAATTGACTATATGTAATATTCAATCTTTTTTTATTCTCTTAATGGGGGGGTATCCCTGTCTAGAATGCTGTTTTGGAGGTGATTTTTAAAAATAGAATAAATTTAAAACTGTTTGATGTTTCTTTCTGAAAATTTTCACACATATTTATTGTTGTTTTAAAAACAAATTTTATGTCCAGCTCTTCAAAGTATTCTACATGGCTAGATGCTGTGCAATTAATATGGAAAATTTTAACATTTCAAGTATATCCTCATCCATGACAATTAAAATTAATTTGTTTTAATATTTTTCACAGTGATATATCTTCTAAGGATAAGAAATATCACAGGAATCATCATTTGAATAATACAAAGTATAATACGAGAGATGATATCAAACTGCCATCAGTAATTAAGGAGAAGTCACTCTGCAAGAATTTATTAGTACTTCCTGTAAGTATTCGAAATGTATTTGGGGCTAACATATGTAGTTGTGGAGAGTGGTAGTGTATGGTTGGATGTGTGGAATATTAGTCCTCAACAATACCATGTGACTGACTCTCTGCGGATCACGATGGTATGACTCTCCACATGTACATGTTCGCCTATAGCTTATGTCGTCTGACGTGATCGTCGGTGAGAGTGTCGATCGGGGTAATGAATATTGTTGTCGAATTTGTTTACATACTTAAGTCAGCGTGGTCGAGCGCTCGCGAGAAAACGCGGTTAATTAGTGTAGTGCTATCTTTGGTAGGGGTACACGCGACCACCATATGCAATCTCATGTATTGAAATTTTATTTTTTATCTTTGCAGGATGAAATAATTCTAAAAATATTAAAAAACCTAGATATGAGGTCGTTGAGTCACATGTATGCAGTAAATAAACGTCTCAGAAGAATAACACGGGATCGTAGTCTCTTTAAATTAAAATGTTTAAATTTACGTAATATACAATATAAAAATTCTACTCACATCCATAATATAATATCTTTTTTTGCACCCACAAGTAAATTTTTAAAACAGTTGGATTTAACATCAAGTGGATTTTCTGTTGCACATTTGTTAAGATTGATAAACAAATTTGGCAGGTTTTTAACTCACCTGCGGTTAAGAGACTGCGACTCTGTTAATAACCTTATTTTATTTAAAATTTCGAGGATATGTAAAAATTTGAAAGGTAATTAAATTAATTTAATATTATAAATATGAATTGTTAAGATTACGGGTAAATTGGATGTGATACCAATATATGTATATATTATTTTTAGTATTGGATCTCGCTGCATATTGGGGCAACGCATTAACGGACAAAGGTCTCTCGAACATCCGCAACATAAAAGGTTTAGAACATTTAGACCTTAGAATGAGATTTATAACAGCTAAACCTGTTTGTAAAATACTGCAAGAAACTCGACGAATGCGTGTCTTACTTTGCCCCGGCGGTGTAACAGAAGATCTAGATGCAGACGCAATTACAATGCAGTTAAGAAATTCGTGTCCCGACTTGGAAATTTTAGATATATCGGGAGGTATTATTTCATCGCGAAATATTGATGACCTCTGTGAGTGTAAAAATTTGCGAAAACTGTGGATTTTATGGATGTAAGTTTGTGCTATATTTTTAAATGCATATTATCATATTCTTTATTATTGAAATTTGTATGTTTACGAAATTTACATCTCTTGCAATCATCATTAACAGTTGTTGTTTTTTTCCTTTTGCGATTGAATCGTAGTAATAGTATGGCTTTTGTTACAGGAATGATGGCACACTCTATAGAGATTTGTTCCATAGATTGTTTTCTTCCTGTCAACGCTTGGAAGAAATCAATTTGGTGGATCACCATGATGATATCAATGAGCTGACACTGAGTAAAGATGTAAAAGTAGTATACTTGCGGCAATTATCTAGTTCCGCAATTTTCGAGCAGCATCCTAAACTGAGAGCGATTCATGTAATGCATGATCGCAATGGCGACTTCTTTGCTCAGATGAAGGAAAAATATCCACATGTGTCTATCTGGAGTCTGATATCCGGTGAATGTCTTGTCTGACTATGTCAAGAGACACGATAGTGTTTCGCGCCAAATATCGTGTATCTTTTCGCGAACAGATTGGAAACTTTCTACTTTATTAATGCCGGGTCGTCGTGTATGAAGTATGAAGTATGAAATATTATGTAAAAGAGTTAAATAAATGGATTTTTTTATGACTGAATGAATGATGTAATTTCTAAAATTATTTTATCAGCATAAATATGTGGTGCTCCGCGCGGGCTGCGGGGCGAGAGGATCTCGACGGCGATGGGTACCATCACACAGATATGAGTACAAAGGCGAGCTTTATAATTATGTTGTCGAAGATTAGGTTATAAAAAAATTATATTAATTATTTATAAATTTATCTATCTATTTATCTATTTATCTATTTATTTATCTATTTATTTATCTATTTATTTATCTATTTATTTATCTATTTATTTATTTATTTATTTATCTATTTATTTATCTATTTATTTAATTTATCTATTAATCTATTTAACTATCTATTTATCTATTTATTTTTTAAATTTATCTATTTAATTATCTATTTATTTATCTATTTATTTAATTTATCTATTAATCTATTTAACTATCTATTTATCTATTTATTTTTTAAATTTATCTATTTAATTATCTATTTATTTATCTATTTATTTATCTATTTATTTATCTATTTATTTATCTATTTATTTATCTATTTATTTATCTATTTATTTATCTATTTATTTTTTAATTTATCTATTTATTAATCTATTTAACTTCTTATTTATTTATTTATTTTTTAATTTATCCCCTCCCTGCCACCCACCACCCCCTGCCACCCCCCCACCCCCTGCCACCCACCACCCCCTCCACACCGTCATCCCCTCCACGCCGATGACGTCATCCCCCCCCACCACAAACTGGCCTAGAACCGGCCTAGTCTATCTACTACAGTATGTAGTTGTATCCTTTCACTTTTTTCGGGTTTAACAGAATATCTGCAATATGAATAATAATAACGATATTTGAACTAGAATGTTAGGATATTTTAAGGAGTCCTAATTGTACTTCTCTTATCATGTTTTATATAATCGCGATAATTTAGTTATATGTATCCTTTTGATATTTAATTTTCTTTTACATATATTATTAATCAATGGTTGCTTAAATTTTCTTTAATTTTTGCTTATATACATTGTACAGATTAGCAAATATTAAAAGAGGAAGGGCCACTCCGAAAGATACTTCTCTAGTGTTAGTTTCAGGATTGACGGCAGATTCCTTGTCGACCAACTTTGCCTTTGTGGATTGTTCTGCAGGTTCTGCAGGTACATAATAAATTTAAAAGATGTATCTTGGCTGTGGAAGAGTTGTACAATAAGATTAAGGAGGATTCTCTTGTATTAGAATATTGGTAGGTTTTTATATACATCTAAAAAAACACGTGTCTCAACTGTAAAAATTCATCATTCATTCTTTTTCAGTCAACTGCCAGGCCGGCGAAACGACTCCTATACCTTAAGCGAATATCTAGAAAACATAGTGAACAATTTACAGTTAGTTGAAGTAATAGCCGACGCATTAGTTTCCCAATTCATATAATTCGAACAAAAATCTTCAAGCCACGGATCACATGCTGCCTTATTACGATAAGTTGAACTCCTGGTTGAGACAGTTTCTTCAGAAGGACATTGACAATATACAAATAGAACTTTGTGATATAGAACAGTACGGTGTCACGATTCGTATCTGTCCGTTGGAGAATCCGGATTAGCCGAAGATGTAGACAATTTAGTAACCTGCCTGGAGCAATAAATAGACAAAATAATTATTATAGACACAGGCGAATATTGAAAGTAAACAAAATCTAAAAGGCAATCTGAATATCCAACTGGTGGAATCTCTAAAAGAATTATAATGGCATATTATGACCTTGTACTGTCATCTTCTGATGACGAAGATATTATTGAACAACTTAACAGGAGAGAAAGAAGATTTAAGGAACGTATTAATTATTTTGAAGATTTAGACGAGCTGGAATTCAAAATGCGATTCCGATTGAGTAAACGGTCAGTGTTAATGGTATTAGAAAATATCAGAGAAGAATTAGAATTCTTGACTAACAAGTAAGTTTTCTGAAATTATTTTATTAGTATTTATAAATACAAAAATATAAATTTAAAAGTAACACAAACTTATTCTTTTAAGAAACAAAGCAGTATCTCCTATGGAACAGCTATTACTGACGCTTTGTATGTACGCTACAGGATCGTTTCTAATAACAATGGGTGATTTTTGTGGAGTTAGTACAACTTCTGCACACTATATTGTACATAGAGTTAGTGCAGTTATTGCCAGACTACGACCCCGTTATATTCGTTTTCCAAGTACAGAAGAGGAAATAAGAAATGAACAATTACAATTTTATAATATTGCACGTTTTCCCAGAGTCATTGGCTGTATAGATTGTACACATATCCGTGTTCAATCATTCGGTAAATTATTACATGACTATTTTACTATGCATAAAATTTACTTATTGAATTATTATTGTTATTATATTATTGTTATTATATTATACTTATATTATTATACTAATAGAATTATTATCTATTGTTATTATATTATTTTTAATATTTTATTTTTATTTTTCTGATTGATATAGGTGGTGAAGATGCTGAATTATTTCGCAATAGGAAGGGTTATTTTTCATTGAATACGCAAGTAGTATGTAATAACAATTTAGAGATAACAGATGTAGTTGCTCGTTGGCAAGGTTCTGTACATGACAGTACGATTTTAATAATAGCCGTTTAAAAGCAAACTTTGAAAATGGGGCATATAATAACGGTTTGTTATTAGGAGATTCTGCTTATCCTCTAAGGCAATATCTTCTAACTCCGTTAATAAATCCACAAACTGCTGCAGAACAACTATACAACGAATCACATATTCGCACGCGAAATATAATAGAACGTCTTTTCGGTATCTGGAAAAGAAGATTTCCGATTTTAGCACTTGGAATGCGATACCATTTAAACAGAGTGATGACTGTTATCATTGCGACAGCAGTGTTGCATAACATCGCTAGGCGTAATAATGAAGCAGAACCAGATATTGATCCAGATTTAAATTTGCCTATGCCATGGGACGAAATGTTAGCACATTGCAATATAAATAATGGAATGAACAACAACTTACCTTATGACGTAGCGATAAGAACAGAATTGATCCATAATTATTTTTCCAAGTATGTTGAGTTTTTATCTTCATATTTTATTTGATCATTTGATTATTAATATATTAATAAATAATTTTAAATTACATAATAATCATGTTATTATAAAGAATGTAAACATATAATTATTATTATACTGATAAATTATTTATTGTTATAACTTTTTTATTTTTTTCAGCCTTCTGTAATAAAAGATATAGTGACTTCTTCTTCCACGGTAGATTTAACGCTTGAGGACGTATAACAACGAAGCGTATAAAAACAAACTTCACATAATAACTTATATAAGTTTTCATTAGTTTCCGTATAAAAATTAAATACTATAGATATATGTATATATGATATGCACTTTAGTTTGACTAAATTGCAGGTTTCAAAAGAATGATTATCCAAGTAAAAATGATAATCGTTATATACCAAAAACTAAAAAACTAAAAAGGTCAGTTTTCTGTATGAAGTAAAAAATCATATAAGCATTAGATACATTAAATATTTCTACAATTCCTTTTTCAGGTCATGTGGTTAAAAACATATTTTACGTAAGATTGCGAAACAAAAATATTATAGGTATATTAAACTATATAAAGCGCTCTTTGTGTCATTGTTTTATTTTGTAAAAACATTCTACATAATACACTTAAAATAAAATATAACTGGTTAATCACATTGAAACATTTCTTACATGTTATTGCAGGTACATATACCTTAAACTAAAATAAAATTATATTATTGCAAAACCTTTTATTATTTTAGAGAAACAGTTGCGCATAAACTAAATCACAATTATAATATCACGTTAATGTTGCAAAAACTAAAAAAGTTCAGTTCAGTTCAGTTCTCAGTATAAAGTAAAAAATTATAAGCATTAGATAAATTATTTCTGCAATTCTTTCTTCAATATGTGTTCTTTCAATAATAGTTCTTTTTCTAATAATTGTACTTCCAATTCCTCTTTTTTCAACTGCATATTTAAGATTTGTACTTCAACTTCACTTTTTGTTTGTAAATCTTCTTTCATAAATTGCACAAGTTCAGTCTTTGATTCTGCTAATATGTTAAATATTGACATTCTTGAACTTACTTTTGAACTTGAACTTGAACTTGTTCTTGAACTCGAACTGTTTTCTTTTCTTTTTGGTAATTTGCAGCGCTTATTACCATTTTCCAAATTACTTTGGTCACTGGAAGTCTTTCTTTTTCCTTGAAGAGGACTGCTAATTTTTGTCTTCAATATTTGTACTGCAGATATCTTCGGCAGGTTTCGTTTTTGTAATTTTTGTACGTTTTGTACAAGAGGATTAGCCTTTTCTTTCGAATGCTCATCATTATTATTATCAAACTACAACAATGTATATAAAATATATACTGTTGTGCCGTACCTCGAGTCTCGGGATGGGCACAGGATTCTTTGGGATCCGCCGGATGGAGGGAGAAACACTCGCGAGAGTCTTGTATCAAATTCGTTTAATAAAGATATTTCAGGTTACAATATGTCCTTAACTTCACTGCCCTGACTTGCGGGCGTAATAACTATCGTAATAACTTGTATCAATTCGTAACAACTAACACGGTCGTGCGCGGTTCACTCTTCGGTTCGGTACTGCCCGCCGCTTCTCCGAAAGGCGGGCTTTTTATCGGTTGTGCTCTATTTCCTCATTGCCGACTCAGCTGTCAGCGCTTTTGGTTTTGGGAGCAGGTCAGTGAAGCAAGAGGCTTGGTGACCTGGTGCTCGGAATGCCACCTCAGGTGGATTTGTCAATATTCAGAATTAGCGCTGACGGCTAAGTGTTGCAATGGCTGTCGATTTCCGCCGCACAACATCTCTCCCCCCCGTGGGAAAAGAAAAACTGAGGCAGTTTTTCGTTACCTCTTTCTCTTTCCATGGAGGTTACACTCTTTTATTTACTTTCCTAGTTGTCTGCGGAAATCGCATCGCGTGTTGTTCTTGGTTCTTTTCTTTACTATCCATATGACTGTTACCATAATTCCTATAATAATTACAACTATGGACACGGAGCCCACGGGATATATTACATTCTTATTAGATAAAAGGCTGACCTGGTTGTCTTCTAGCTCCTCGCTTATTTCTTTTAATTTCAGGCTGAGTTTAGTTAGCTCCGCAGGATCACTGATCACTGGTTCTAGTCTCAGTTCTGTTCCTGCTTTGTCATTATTTTCGATATTTTTGGTTACTGTTTTGAAAGTCAAGTTAAACGGTGGTAAATGCATTTGAATGTACGTGATGTAATCTCGTTTCTTTGTTCGTAGTGTTAGGTCCGTCGTAGTCAGTCTACAGTTTTCATTTAGCTTAATTTTTCCGGTTCTATTTATTTCGATTTTATTTTCAGCCTGCTCATTGCATTGTATCGTTACTTGTTGTTTATACGGGGTAGAAAACAACCATGTCTGAGGTTCTGCTAAAGTTATCCATAGCGTTACGTTCGAGAGAATGTGACGTCGTTCGCAACTATCTCTTTGTGCTCTTACATAAATCTGCACCTCACATGGTGCGTGCGCTGTTATAAAATATGTGGGGTAATTTATATCGCATACGAATGTCGTGTCCGATTTCGTACATTTATCCAAGTCGTTGTCTTTTAGTGTTAGGTAATTTCGGTTTTCTTTATTAATGGCCAATAACGTATGCGAAATTTGGGAATTATGAATACATTTCTATTGTCATATACCGGCAGAGGGGTTATTCGCACGATTTCATAATTGGGGTAAGTGATAATCGGGAAGGTTAGGATCGTGTAGACGTTGGGGGTGTCGTAGTATGCATTTATTTTTACAAATTTCTCGATGGTACTCCAATTGTCTACTTGTAATTTGAAAGGGAAGTGTGCCCCTCGGGATAGGTGGGCCGTCGCTTCTCTTAATTCTGATACTAAAGTTTCGAGTGGTAGTAATCGTGCGAGGATTATACCGTGTTTCGCATAGGTAAGGTACTCCAAAGTATCTTCTACGTCGCTTACTAACTTGGCGGTTATAGTGCTTACTACTAAAAGATGCTCGTCTAATTCTTCGCGGCGTACTAATTTTGCTACTCGTTGTTGCGTTCGTCTCGTGATATTTACCATTAAATTTTCGTTTTTACTAATAGATCGTTCTAGCGTTTCTATATGCCCTAATGTGGCGTTTATAACCTTGATTTGGTTCTTCGCCGCGTGCTGTATAACGGTCTGTCGGTTTTGTATTAGCTCTATTTGTTCCTGTATATGTTTCGAATCGTCTGCGTCCATTACTCCAAATAGGGTTTTCCCTACGGTGCCTATTGCGTCTATCAGTCCGCGTCGACTTGTCGCTACTTTGTATACGGTTTGTAGTCGTAATAGCAGTTGTGTCAGTTTTGTGTTACTGTCTTCCGTTACGCGGAGGATGTTGTTACATGCATCTCGGTCGTCGTCGTCTATGTTATTACACAGTCTTTTGATCTGTTCGAGATAATTTTGGAGTCTGTGGTACCTCACTCCGAATGCTGCGACATCAATTCTGATTGCTAATTTCCACGTTGCCTCTTTCAGTTGCATGGTTCCGATTTTTTCGAAGTAGATTCCTGGTTCGTCGCTAAATGATGTCACCTCGTACGGCGGTATCGGCTCGGGTGTCATTTCTCCCGCGAGGTGTAACACGATGATGGGTATCCTGTAATCGAAATGCTTTCTTGGAGTCTATTTTTTGCTGACCGTGGCTTTCCACGGATTTCAATTTTTATATTGCTTTTACGCGTCGCTTCAGTCTGCGTCTGTTACTGGTCGCGTACGTTTTGTGAGATTCGTTATTGTGAATTTGTGGGGATGGCTCCTCTCGAACATTTCGTGCCGTTTTGGCCGTGGTAAAACCTGAGGAACTCCGAGCTGGTGAAGAGGAGGAGGAGAATGGGCCTATTCTTCATATCGAAAACTTGGCACTATCTGATCCTCCGATTCCTCGTGTTTTGGCGGGCGATCCGGCCTTGACCGCTCCTCTGACGGGTCCCCGGGTCCCGCGGTGGCGCTTTCGGGCTCCTGGCCTCCAGGATCGTGCGCCGTTTGGCGTCGTACGCCCGCCTCTCTTCGCCGGGCGGGGGCCTGGCGCTCCCCGTCTTGAGTAAGGTAGGCTTTGCGTATTTTTATCTATTCTCTACGTGCTTTTACTATTTTTATTCTATCTTACTTATTTCTAATGCTTAGTGTTTTGTTGCGCGTGGGCCTTATTCCTCGATAAACGCTTTTAGCCGATTTGCATGTACGCGTATCGTCTTGCGTTTTATTTTGATGGTGTAGTTTACGTCGCTGTGTTTTTCCACGATAACGTACGGTCCTACCCATTGTGATTCGAGTTTCTTCGATCGTCCCCGTCGCACAGTTTCGTCGTGTAACAGTACCTTATCACCTACTCTAAATGTTTCTTTGTTACATTTCTATCGAATTGTTGTTTTGCTTTTATTTTTTCCTCCTTGGTATGCTCTCTCGCAACTTGATTCGTTGCGCGAATTCGTTCTCGCAATTCTTGCGCGTAATCCTCGTACGAGTACGTCAATTTTGGAGGCTTCGATAGTGCTGTCGGTAGGTTCGCTTGATGTCCGTAGACTAATTCGAACGGCGTGAAACCTGTCGTAGTATGAGGCGTTGTGTTGTAGGTGAACATCGCGTATGGTATCCATTCATCCCAGTCGGTTTGATCTTCGTTTACAAAATGCCTCAGGTATTCCGCTAAAGTACGATGCGATCTTTCTAACGCTCCATTACTTTCCGGATGGTATGCTGTCGTCTGAATCTTCTCGATTTTTAGTAGTTTGCACGTATTTTTGAACATTTCACTTGTGAAATTCGTGCCTTGGTCCGTGAGAATTTTCTCCGGTATCCCGTGTTCCAAGACCACTTTCGTAACGAAAGCTTTGGCGACTGTGTTTGCCTCTTGGTTTTCCACTGGTATCGCCTTGCTGAATTTCGTTAGGTTATCTTGAAATGTCAAGATATATTTATTTCCGTTATTTGTAATAGTCAGTGGTCCTACGATGTCGAGCGCACATTTCTCAAATGGTCGCTCGGGTGTGTCTGTAATGGTCAACGGCATTTTCGTTTTTCGGCTTAATTTATTTTTCTGACAGTATTCGCATTTGCTTATGTATGCCTCTATCTCTTTTACCATGCCGCTCCAGTTGTGCTGTAACCGGATCCGGTTCAATGTACGCGCGACTCCCTGGTGTCCTCCTATAGGTGAGTCGTGATACTCATATAGTATTTGTCGCTTTTCTTCTTCCGAATATTCCTTTGAGGTGTCATCTTCTTGCCGCGTCAGGTGCATAGCCGGTGTCTCCGCGATCGGGTTTCGGCTTAGCGCGTCGGCGTTCACATTATTTTTTCCCGCTTTATGTATTATCTCGTAATCATACTCCTCCAGCTTGAGCCTCCATCGGATCAATCTCGAGCCGGGGTCGGTTACATTAAATAGCCAGATCAGTGGTTTGTGATCGGTTATTATCTTGAATTTGACACCATATAAATAGGGCCGGAAATGTTTAACCGCCCACACGATGGCTAATAGCTCTTTCTCAGTTGTATTGTAGTTTTGTTCTGCCTTACATAATACGCGGCTCGCGTACGCGATCGGTCGGTCTTGACCTACTGTCCCCTGTGAGAGCACAGCTCCGATGGCGTAATCTGACGCGTCCGTTGTTACCAAGAATTCCTTGTCGAAATCAGGGTAATTCAACACCGGTGCCGTCGTCAGTTTCTCTTTTAACATATCGAACGCGTGCTGCTGCTCCATTGACCAGACAAATTTCTCTCCCTTTTTCGTGAGCTTGGTTAAGGGCTTTGCTATCTTTGAAAAATTCTCTATGAATTTGCGATAATATCCGGCTAGACCGATGAAAGATTGTATATCTTTCACCTTCTTCGGGGTCGGAAATTCCTTTACCGCTTGCAATTTTGACGGGTCTGGCGCTATTCCTCCTTCGGAAATTACATGGCCTAGGTAGGTGACCTCTTTTCGTAAGAACGCGCATTTGTTCGGTTGTAGCTTGAGGTTATATTTTCGGAGTCTGATCAGCACCGCGATTAAGCGCTTGATGTGCTCCGTCAGTGATGCTCCGTATATCACGATATCGTCAATATACACGAAGCATTTAGAACCTAACAGTCCGGCTAGTACCGCATACATTAGCCGCTGAAACGCAGCCGGTGCATTTTTTAATCCGAATGGCATTCGGTTAAACTCGAAATGTCCGTCCAGTGTGGAGAATGCCGTTTTGTTCTTGTGGTCTTCATGCATCGGGATTTGGTGATATCCCGAGGCTAAGTCTAACACGGTAAAATATTTTGCGTTACCGAGTTGATCAAGTATGTCCGTGATGTTCGGCATGGGGAAAGAGTCTCCCATGGTGAGGTCGTTTACCTTTCGAAAATCGATCACGATTCTAAATTTTATTTTACCCGATGCGTCCGGCTTTTTCGGAACGACTATTATCGGCGCGTTCCATTGGCTCGCGCTGGGGCGGATTATCCCGTCGTCCAGCATTTTTTGAATCTGCTTCTTTACCTCGGCTTTGTGCTTCTCCGGTAATCTATACGGTCGCACGTTCACCGGCGCGCTCTCTGGTCGCGTATGTAATTCGTGTTCTATTGCCGTAGTCGCGCTCAGCTTATCGCCGTCTAGGTAAAAAACATCGCAAAAATCATCGCAGATTTGATGTACCGCTTCGCGTTCTTCATTATTCAAGTGATCGAGTTGTAGTTGTTCGCGTAATTTCTCGCGTCGCGCGGTAATGAACTCGCTTTCCTTCGGTCGCGCGTAACGTGAGAGCTTCCGCGGTGTCGTTTTTCCGGCAGGTCTTCTACCGTTACGTGCGGTGTGAGTATCTCGACCGGCTTGTCCGTCACGTTCAAAATGCTGACCGGGCATTTGAATTCGCTCGGCTTTACCAGGCAATGGCCAAGGAAAACTCCGGGAGCAGGTTCGCCGCTTTTCACAATACCTACTCGGTTGTGATCGGTTACGGCCTCCACGATGGTTTCACTGTGGGGCGGTAGAGTCACCTTCCGATATGGTCGGAGGTTGAATGTGGCATTGCCTATTTTCACTAGCTTTGACGCGTTTGAAATGTCGGCCTTGTGCTTTGTCAGGAAGTCGTTTCCCAATATTCCCTCGTATTCGATTGGGAAGTCATCTTTACCACGTACAATCGTGTGGCGTATCTTTTTTCTGCCCAGATCCACGGTCGCCTTTATCTTTCCTAGCGTGTGGATCTGGTGTCCGGTTACGCCTATCAGCGCTAATTTTTCTTCTCTCACCATTGTTTTACCTTTTAAGTTGCCGACCTTGATCAGAGTCAGGGTCGCTCCTGAGTCTAGTAGCAGATCCATCTTTTCCTCGCTGTGCCTCTTCGATGGGCAGAGTTATTATATCCAACGGGCCTACTTTATTGTTTCCCGTTATCTGAGTTACCCGATACTCTTCGGCGGCTCGTGCCTTACCTTTTCTGGTCTCTCTTCCTCTTCGCTGCTGCTGGCTGATGATTCATCGCTCGTCGCTCGCGACTTATTCCGTCTTACCGTACTCACGGGTGCCTTTTTCGCGGCGTCAGCTTTCGGGTCGGCGCGGTCGCTCGGTTTTGGGGCGTCCGTTCAGCGACCAACATTCGTCTCTCTTGTGCCCTGCTTTTTTGCAGTAGGTGCACTCGATCGTGTTTACGCCGCCGGGGCTTATCCGCTCTAGGCAAAACGAATTTATTTGCTTGCCGGCCCATCCGGCAATCTCGCCCGTAATGGCCGGTCTTTCCACAGTTGTGGCATTGCACTGCCGCGTTTCCTGGGTTTCGCGCTTTATCTGTGTTGAATTTAGATTTGCTCATTGGCCATCTGCTTCTCGGGGAGGGGCCTCTAACCTTCTCCTCCGCGCTGGCGCCGGTTATTGCCTCCTGTAGGGTCTGATACCGTTGCGCTCGCACTAACATCTTTATGTCTTCGTGCAGGCCGATCTGAAAGTTGTGTAAGGCTTGCATCTTTATGCTTTCTAATATTGCCTTTTGTTGCTCTTGCGAGTGCCCTTGGCCTTCCTCCATGGCCTCGTAGAGCTCTCTTGCTAGCTTCTCGACTCGGCGGCCGAATTCTTGCGCGCTCTCGCCCGCTCTCTGCGTTAGCGAGTTGAATTCCAATTGTAGGTGCGTCATGCCGCGCTTCCCTAAGTATTCGGTTTCGAGCTCGCGTTTCAATTGCTCGAAGTCGTGGATGTCGCGCGTATCAAAGTCGGTCATTGCCTTGCCTTTGAACTTTGTACAGAGAATCGCCTCTAACAGCCGCGCTTCGTCCGCGGGCGGGATATTTTTCATAGCGTACGTGCTCGCGCTAATAAATTCGCGGACGCGCTCTCTTGATTCTCCGTTTATCTCGGGTATCATTGTTCGTGCTTCTTTTAAGCTGAGGAACCCGTTGGATTGACCCGGTTGGTTTCGAATGTCACTGCGCGTTCGCCCGTAAGTGACGTCTAGTGGCCTTCGCTGCGGACGCGGCGCCCTGTTTCGGTGGCCCGGTCGTGGTTACCGGCTTCTAGATTTGTCGCGCCGGATTCTATTCGGCTTACGCGGTCCCTTAGATCGCGGATTTCGCGTAGCGTATCGAGTGTCCGATTGAATTCAGCGTTCTCGGTGCGGTCCATGCGTGCCTGCATGTCGCGCATCATATTTAGGATGTCTCGGAACAATGGTTTCCGGCGTTCCTGGGCTCGCTTGTGCCAACCCAGGGGCTTGGTTTTGGCCCGTTTCGGCCGGCCGCTGGGCCTCCGCTTGCAACCGGTTGATCTCTTCGCTCACTTGCTCTGGCGTTACGTCAACACGTGGCGTGAGGCCATTGGCCGCTCGTTGCTGGCTCATTTTATTTGCTCGCGGTGTATGGTCTTCTTCCGCGGGGTCGAATATGTCGCTATCGTACGACGTGAGCGAGAATGCTCCTCTCCCGAGATTCTCGCTCTGAGTGTCGGCCGAAGTATCCGATCGTGCGTCGTCTTCGGTCGGGGGCAGTATGTGTGCGTCACTGTCGTGATTGTCTCTGTTTTCGTCTCCGCTTTCGTTAGTTGTCCTATTTCGCGGGTTTTCGTTCGCGTCGCAAAGGCTGTGTCTAAAAATTCGAACTCGCGTTCTACGATGACGTTGGGGTGTAACTCGAGCACCGGCGTGCTCGCGTCATCGAGTTGCGCGTCTAAGTTTCGCCGCACGCGATCTAATTCGTCGTTCGCGAGTCGCGTGGCGCGAAAACGATTTCTAATGCTGTTTTCGATTGCTCGTTGCGCGCGCTCGCTCAGCACGAATGACGCGTTGCTGAGAGGGGGATGCCGGGACAAGTCGTCTGACATCTATCGACGCTTACGCTTTAATTCTCTGTAATCGCGAAAAAGTTTTCGGCGCTCGCGGTTGTAGCCTGTAATCGCGCAGTTAATTTTTGGCGCACGCGGTTACGGGAGACGCTTACAATGCTTATTTTCGGCGCGTGCCTTTATCGGCTTACAATTTGGGTCGGACTTACATTATCGCCGCGCAGCGCATGGTGTCCGCTTTCCGTGTCGGGGTCCTGCCGGGCCGCTTCGCTGCTTTGCTGCCGCCTCTGCTTCGCGGCGTCCCTGCTGCGCTGCTTCGCTGGCTCGGTGCGTCCCTGCGGCGCTGTCTCGGGCTGGCAAGTTCGTGCGGTAGGTCGGGGCCTCTCCGGTGTCGCTGATAACACTCGGGGCTGCTACCGTCGTTTGCTCACTCGGGATCCGGCTGGCTATTTCTCTCCGTGGAGTTTGACCGCTGTTTTACTGATCCGTTCCCGTTTTCAGACGTAACTCTGGCAGGATGTCTTCTCTTCCGGTTGGCAGATCCCACCGCTGCCACCAATTTGTTGTGCCGTACCTCGAGTCTCGGGATGGGCACAGGATTCTTTGGGATCCGCCGGATGGAGGGAGAAACACTCGCGAGAGTCTTGTATCAAATTCGTTTAATAAAGATATTTCAGGTTACAATATGTCCTTAACTTCACTGCCCTGACTTTCGGGCGTAATAACTATCGTAATAACTTGTATCAATTCGTAACAACTAACACGGTCGTGCGCGGTTCACTCTTCGGTTCGGTACTGCCCGCCGCTTCTCCGAAAGGCGGGCTTTTTATCGGTTGTGCTCTATTTCCTCATTGCCGACTCAGCTGTCAGCGCTTTTGGTTTTGGGAGCAGGTCAGTGAAGCAAGAGGCTTGGTGACCTGGTGCTCGGAATGCCACCTCAGGTGGATTTGTCAATATTCAGAATTAGCGCTGACGGCTAAGTGTTGCAATGGCTGTCGATTTCCGCCGCACAACAATACACATACATATACATTGTATGCGCACGTACGCACACGCATACACACACATACATACACACATATGCATATGTTACATTAACATAAACAAATAATATTGCATACGTAGAGTGTAAAACTAAAGGTGTTACAGACTATTATTTCTAAAACTAATTGTAAGCAAAATATAAAAATTTTGTGACCTTAACAACAAAAATGTAACAACAAAAACTCTATTTACAAAAAAATAATTTTTACATGACGTTACTTTCGATATCGAATGGTTGATAGGAAAGAAAAATGTTATATTTTGCTTATAATTTTAAAAATAATAGTCTATAACACCTTTAGTTTTACACTCTGTGTGTATATATATATATATATATATATATATGTGCAAAAAGATCAGACATGTTTATGTTAATGTTAGATTTATTGGGTAAACTTAAAATTTTCATATCAGCGTGATAGTTCTTTTAAACTTACACATAAGATGTTTTCATTGGCATCTGATTCATCTACGTTTTGATTTTTATTTATATCACTTTTTCTATAATTAGCATCTTCATGTTTATTTGATACATCTTGAAGACAATCTCTCTTTGTGCCAACAGCATATTTTTCTTTCAAGTACTGCAAATTAATTTGTATACATTTATATATATTTGTAATTAATATATTTAGCTAAATCAGTTTTAACACTTACATTCAGTATTTCACTTTGATGTGAATCTTCATACATATTATCCTCATATGTATTATCTTCATATGTATTATCTTCATATATATTATCTTCATATGTATTATCTTCACATGTATTATCTTCATATGTATTAGCTTCATATGTATTAGCTTCATATTCATTATTTGCATTTGTTACATTTATGTTATCATTTGTTACATTTTTTTTTGCTTTGTATCATTTTTGCATTATGTGTATCATTTTTATTTCTTATAATGATGGTATTTTCATTAGGCCATTTACTTGTAGTCATAGTATTTTTTGACATTATACAGGAATCTGAGGCTATTGCAACTGTACACAAACCTTTATTTTGGATTGTGGAATTATGTTCCTTATATTTGAAACTTCAGAAGTTTTATATAAATTTGCACTTGTTTCTGTAAAAAAATAACAAATGCTATATATTAAAAACTATTAAATATTTGATAAAGTTTTATGCATCACAAATACATGTAATATATTAAATATTGATTATAAAAATATTATTTACCTGTTATAGCATCACTATCAAAAGTACTTGTTAAGCCATCAACTGAAGATTTTATAATTTCTCGTACACGGTCCATAAGTGTATCTGATTTAGATTCACAAGGTCCTCCACCTAATGTTAAGATTGCATTTTAAAGAATTGTATATATTTTTATTATTAAGTTTGCAAATATATTTTAGTGTTTAATTTCGACTAAACAGAAGTTGTCAATATTAAAATGAAGATTTAAGTATTAATTTAGATATATAAAATATTGTATACGAATAAAAAGTTATCCTATTACAAAAATTAAACTGATAATAAATATGTTACAAAGAAGTATAAAGTTTTAAACATTTATCTGTCTTATAAAGTTTCATCTTTTCATCTGCGAAAAACTTTCTTGTTTTTTTCTTCAAATTATCCCAACAACTTTTTAAGACTTCTGAACTTCGATATTCAATTGAACACATACTATTAAATAATTGTTCTATTACTTTCCAAGTTTTATCTTTGTCTTTAGAGGTTATAGCATCGGATCTCTTATTTTCTATTATATTTTTGTATCGGAACACCAAATCTGTTAAAATAACTTTTTCTGCTTCTGTAAAATTTACAGCACGTTACGCTTGCTTTCTGCGTCCATATTTTCAACTTAATAATAATATTATTAATAATCTCGCAATATTATATGTAATTCTTGTACTTTGATCACAGTCCCTTAGAATCAACATTGAACCAATCACGTTCTATCTTTAGTATGTTTTTTGAGTTATGACATACAAGTTATAGGTTTAGCTAAACGTTCACTATGTAACGTTGGTAGAAACCTATCAGAACTAAACCGAAGTTTAAAAATAACGTAAGTTTGGCTAAACTGCAGGTTAAAGCAAATATGGTAGAAACGGGCATAAGACGTCTTTAGACGTTATTCTCCTACCTGGGTAAGTACGCGCGGAGCGAGACCGCCTCGTGATTTATATAATATAACACAAATAAAATAAAATATATAATACTTCACTTCTCAACAAAATTAAATCACTTACCAAAATGCAAAATTTTTACAGGATAGGATATCTTCTTCTCGTCTTCGTTGTTCCACCATAACTTTGTTACACATCCTACCTTTCTTTTAGTACGTGGAATCACGTCAGTTTTTACCACAGAAGAGGTCCCTTTCTCTTCACTATGTTTAGGCAACCAAAAAACCAAACAGTGAGTACCTATGGTCTCATTATTTCTTGATTTTGTACTCATTTAGCGCTGATACTGATTACCACGAACTTGTTTACCACGAACACAGGCATACTTTTTTAGTAACAAATGCAGTGATGCGAGAAATCAGACGCGAGTGCAATATGGTGCGGTGTTCAACACCATTCGTACCACGTGTGTACGACTTTTGGTTGTGCCGTATGAGGCTGCGCCTGCACACAGGATGTGATTGACACGTCATAATAAGTGATCAAGTAATAAAAAGTGAAAAAGTAGTAGTCACTCATTTAAATTGTGAAAAGCAATAAACTAGGAAAGGTCTGTCCAGCCAGTTGCCATTCATAAAGTTAATCATTTTTTAATAGGTAAGTTTCGTGTTTTATACCGATTATATTTGATAATGACTAGAAAATAAGTGTGACTTTTAGAGCACTCTTGAAGATGCCGAAGTCGAGCCTCGAACTGGGTAAAACATCAGTGTATAATCTGCGGAAACGTCTGCGCGCTGAAGTTGAAGAACACTCAACCTTCCAAAATCATGAAGATAATGAAGGGGAAGTGCAGATTCCAGGAACAGCAGAAGCTAACATAACTGAAGGTATTTTAAATAAATTATATTACTGGCTGTGTGGTAATTTTTACTTCGATTATACTCCATTGGATTACATACTTCGGTTTACACCACATTGCACAGTATCGGAATAGCATAGGAATATATCCCTCATGTTATATGAAGATCCACTGTATTATCACAATTTATATTTATTTTTCTAAAAAAAGAGTCATCCTCTGAAAATGATAATTCTCAGGATGGACATGAAGAAAATAATTCAATAGATCAGAGAAATAAGTATGCTGTACACGAAGATATTGATAGTGAAATGAGCGATGAGAGTGATGGTTCCGACAGTTCAGACCAAAATGAAGGAAATGAAGCTGGTAACAACCCACCCCTGTACGATCCACTTGAAGATTTGCAGGATGACATATCCAATGATGGCGATGATGACGACATTCGAAATTACGATGATGACGAAAATGATGACAATCGCCCTCTCTACAATGGTGCACCAATAACTGTTGCTGAAAGTATGGCTTTGAGTCTGTCACTGATTTTAAATTATCACTTAACAGGGTCATGTGTTGCTGACTTATTGGACTTCCGTTTCCGGTTGGTTAGGCGTGAGAAGGCGATTTTTGCGAGCGAAAAGAAAAGTGTGAGTGGGAGAGAGAGTGCGAGTGAGAGAGTGTAGCGAGCGAGAAGTAAGCGCGGTGAGGGAGAGAGAAGGTGTGAGAGTGGAGGCAGTGCGAAGGACGGAGGAGATCACGGGGAGGCTGAGGAGAAACGGGAAGGTTGAGGTTAGAGAGACTAACGTAGAAGGGGAAGGAGAAAGAGCGCTAGGGGGAAGGGCTAGGGAAATCTGGGGATTTCGAGATAACGAGGGAAAGCGGCTCGGCCATAGAGTAGGAGGATAAGAGATGGCACAGTTTGCGGATAGACTGGGGAAAGAGAGACGCGGTAGTACGAGAAACTTAGAGGAGCTTGTCAAGAAGAAAGGGAGCATTGACGAGTTATTCAAAAGGAAGAGGGATACAATGGAGAAGGAAGAGGGAGTGGTTGGAGAAGGGGACGTGGACTTTTCGAAAAGAAGCAAGAAGACGGAGAGAACGCCACCAGGGGGGGAAAGTATGGAGGTGAAAGGGTTGTTAAGAGAATTAGGGGAGGAACTGAGGGAAGGGTTAAGGGGAGTGAGAGAGGAATTAAGAGAGGTGGCGAAGGGGCAAAGGGAGGCAATGGTGGAAGAAGTGGAAAAGATAAGGAACTAACTGAAGGAGAGGGAGGAGATGTGGAGAAGGGAGAGAGGAGAGTTTAAGAAAAGAATAGAGGTTTTGGAACGGAAGCTGGAGGAGATGCAGATGGAGTTAAAGGGTGGAGGCCGCGAGGGAGGGAAAGGTAAAGAAGGATGCGGAGGAGGGATAAAGGAAGAGGAGGGGGGAGAGGAGGTTTGGAAGGAGAGAGTGGAAAGTCTAGAAAGGAGGTGGGAAGTGAAGGAGAGGGGAGAAAGGAGGAGAAATTTTCTGATAAAGGGAGTGAAAGAGGATGCGGGAGGGATAAAGGGGGGAGTGATGGAGGTGATGAAGAAGATTGGTGTGGAGGTGAGGATAGAGGAGATTAGAAAAATGGATGCGGGAAGGAGAGAGAAGGGAGGTATGGCGGTGGTGAGAGTGGGAAGTGCAGAAGAGAAGTCGAGATTAATGAAAAATAAGTGGAAACTGAGAGACGAAAGCACGTGGATAGAGGAAGATCTGACATGGGAGGAAAGAAGGATAAAATGGAGGATAAGCCAAGTGGCATGGAAGGCAAGAGGAGAGGGTAAAAGGGTACGGATAGGGATGGGAAGGGTATGGATAGAGGGGGAATGGTGGGTGTGGGATGAGGTAAGAGGGGGGTGCTTAGGAATGGCAGAGGGAGGTGCTGGGAGGAAGGGCAAGGGAAAGGAAAAGAAAGTGAAAGAGAGGAAGAGCAAAGGCAGGGGGAGTAGAGGAGGGAGAGGGAGCGGGTAGGGGGGAGAAGAGAGGAGCAGAGTTTGAGAAGGATAAGAGGGAGGAACTGGATAGAAGAGTGGGAGAGGAGGAGGGAGAGGAGGGAGAGAGGAGAGAGAGAGGGGAGGGAAGTAGAATTTATAAGGTGGCCTTTTGGAATGTGGCGGGGTTAACAAATAAAGATAAAGAGTTTTGGAAGGGGCTGGAGGATTGGGACGTAATGGTGTTATGTGAAACGTGGGTGGACGGTAAGGGATGGGAAAGGATAAAAGAAAAGATGCCAAGAGGTTACGTATGGAAAGTGCAGAATGCGGGGAGGAAGAGCCGGAAGGGAAGGGCGGTAGGAGGAATGATAGTAGGGGTGAGGGTAGGGATCAAAATTGAAGGAGAGAAGATGAAAAAAGATAAAGAAGGGATAGTATCGATAAAAGTGAAACTTGGAAAGGAGTGGTGGAGGGTAGTGGGAGTGTATATAAATAAGGATATGGACGGGAAGTTGGAAGACCTGAAAGTATGGGCGGAGGAGATTGAGATGGGAGTGAGGGTGCTGATAGGGGGGGATTTTAACGCAAGGACCGGAAAGGAGGGGGGATTCGTGGAAGAGGGAGAAGAAGAGAGGGGGAAAGGAGAAAGGAGATCGAAGGATGGCAAGGTAAATGGGGAGGGAAAAAAGTTGTGTAGATTCTTGGGGGAGCATGGGTGGGCGATTTTTAACGGGGAAATTAGAGGAGATGAGGAGGGAGAATGGACGTATACAGGGGGAAGAGGGGAGTCAGTGATTGACTACATGTTGGGGGACAGGAGGACAAGGGAAAGGGTAGAACGGGTGGTGGTAGAAGAGAAGGTCGATTCAGACCATCAGCCAGTGACGGCGTGGGTAGAAGGGTGGGAGGAAGGTATGGGTAATGGGAAGGGGGGAAGGAGCGGAAGTGGGAGAGGAGACTGGTCAGAAGAGGGCAGGGAAAAATTTAGAGATCTAATAGGGGACAGGCAAGCTCAGGGAGGGGGAGTGGAGGAGGAGTGACAGGGGCTGAAGGGGAGGATAAGGGAGGTATTAAGGGAAGTGAATGGGAGGGGTAAGAAGAGCGGAGAAAGGGGTTGGTGGGATGAGGAATGTAGGGAGGGGAAAAGGAGAGTTGGCACTATGTTAAGGAAATGGAGAAAAAAAGGGGGAGAGGGGGACAGTTACAGGGAGGAAAAACAGCGATACAAGAAGCTGTGTGAAGAGAAGAAAAGAAGAGAAGTGGAGAAATGGGAAGCGGAAGTAAAGGAGATCAAGACGGAGGGGCAGGTATGGAAGGTGGTAAACAGGGAGAGAAAGAGGAGAAGGAGGGTGAATGAGGGAATTAGTATGCAAGAATGGGATGGGTACTTCAAAGCACTGATCTATATTATAACTGGATAGTGAATAGGCCGAGTTTTGTGAAGAAATATGAACGGCCGCCATGTTGGCCGCAGCGGGCACTTCGGGCGTCATCGGGAGCCGTCGTGAGCGTTCGTGAATCGCCGAGTTTGAAGTTGCACACAGGAGTGAAAACCGCTTAGTTGTGTTTTTACAGTTAATTTAGGGTGCGTTCCGTTTCACGCATGATGCGCATAATGCATTACTTATCTTCATTTAATATTTAGTGAACAACAAGGATAAATTATACATTATGCACATCATGCATGAAACGGAACGCACCTTTATACATACAATTGTGTAAAATATAAATGCATTTATTGATAAACATAAAGAACGTGTAAAGAACACAGCATAAAATACAAATTATAGAAGATTAAATTAACAAAATTAAATTTTCGAAGGTATCGCAAAACAATAACATTTTCCAAGGTATCACAGAACTTAATACTTAAAAAATAATTGTGTACTGTTTTAAAAAATTATTGACTCTTCCAAATTATTTGCCGTGTCATATGATGTCGTAATTTCGTGCCGATAGCAGCATCTGACACGCGGTTTGTTGCGATAAACATGCGTAGCTTAATGTAGCATTTACAAACTTCTTTCGCTAGCGTGAAAATGTGGCTTGAAAGATGTTCCATTTCATCGTCAAAGATATGCTCATTCAACGACGGAAATAAATTGCAAGGCGGCTGAAAAATGTCTTGCAATATTTTTGCGCAAAGAACTGCTTCAGCATTCGATTCTCGAAAAGGATTACCCTTATTTCTATTCAAGCTATGTCTTATAATGTTTTCAGCGCGTTGACAGATTGTAACGACGCATTTGCTCGGAAATATTAGCCCACCTCGTGTCTTTGCCTGAATAAGACAATTGTCCGAAAATTCTGCTACGCTTTGACTGTCTTGAAATAACGCATTTCGGCATGTCTCGCACCTAATTAGCGGCTTTTTTTCGTCCACTATTTTCTTAACTACCCAACCAGCTATATTCGCGACACAATTTTTCGAAAACGCGGACAGCGCGTTTGGTATTTGCCAGTTAAGTACGATAAATTCATTCATAAATTCGTCATTTTCGCTGCAATGTCCGATCTCCTCGTCTAATCCGTACTTTTTACAGAATCGAATATTATCCATCGCGCTGTAAACAGCAGGATCGTAACGATCGATAGGTTTTTTTCTTCCAGCCCCAGAAGGAACCGTTAGGATACTCGTAGAGTCCATGGCTTCGGCATTACCGTTTGTGGCAATTATTTCGTGCCGAACCAACAACCTTTTGTACGCCGAAATAAATTGTGCACAAGTGGGATTCGGACACCAGCCTCCACATCTTCGGATTGCACAAAAAAATAGTTCCAGGTGGTCCTGGCTACATTTGTACGTTAGCAAGTATTTCATTTGAGAGCCTTCCGGTTTAACGTACGTGTCGTAAATGCCAATGACGGACATGGCGGCTGTAATCATTCCGACGAATGGAACGTACCGTTTGGTTTTCCACATTTCCTTACCCTCGACATTCGTGATACCTTTTAGGTACTCTAAGTCAGCCAAAATTTGCGGTCGCCAGATAAACTCATTGGTACGTCGCAACGGACTCTTGTAACCCTTTCCGAATGGATTACGCGAATTTAAGAAATCGAAAAAGTCTATCGATACAGCGAATGAAACGTACCGTTCCCTCACTTCCTTGAAATTCTGGTAAGCCTAAGACTCGCGCACAAAACTCGATAGCATCAGCAACACTGCTACTGAGAGTCTGAGCAGCTAGAGCCACCTTCATCTTCATTTTCCAGTATTGGATGTGTGCGATCTTAAGCCGATTTCCTGCCCGTAGCCCTTCTTTTTCTTGCAAGTACGCTAAAGCAGTTATGAATCTCCATTCGATTTTTTGGCCCTCGCTGTCACGCAGTTCTTTCTGATCGCCAAGACAGTTTCTGAACAGTTTTAACATGTGGCAGGCATCCAATATTACATGTACTTTCTTTTTGTTCGAAGGATGCAGAAAATACGGCTGTAGATTGATTAAATCGAAAGTAGCTCCGAGTTTGCGTAATGTCGCGAAGTGTTGCGATGGACCGTCTAAAGTTAAAGACGATACCTCGACGCCAATTTCGTCCAGACGCTGTAGACAATTCTGTATGAGGCTAGCATTCGTCGAAGAATCTATCCCATTCACCAAAAAATATCCTAAAGGTATCTTCCATCTACCATCTAATGCGACCGCCATGAAAACTAATGCTTCTTTCGCTAAAGGTATGTCATCGCATGTTTCGATTCCTGATCCTACATTTACGTAGCCTCTAAGTTTTCCGTCTCGAATATACTGAATACCTTTCTTAATGCCTATTTCGTCAAGCATCAGGGCAACGATAACTTGCCTGCCGACTTTTTTTTCTTCCGAGACTTTTTCCTTCAACGCGTCAAAACTTTCAGAAGTGAATCCGGGTTCACAATTGATTGTGCTATACCACAACCGAAGTGTGCTTGGGTCAGGCAGAGCGTTGCAAAATTTTTGTCTTACATACCTATAAGCTTTCGGCGAATAGAAATGAAGGGTCATAGCGAATGTCCGAATGGCAGGTGGGTATTTTTCGCGAGAAATACCTGCTACTAATTTACCTCGTTGACGTTTAAATATCTTACTCCCTGTTTTTTTTCGATTTATTAGCATTTCGCGCGTACCTCCGCAAAAACTCCGAAACATCACTGTCAGCGATCGATTCTAAGCATGCGAGTCCTGACTCACTTACAGATATACTTTCCCGCAATGTACGAACTATATCCTTCAAGGAGCTTATCTTCGTCGTCAGTCAGCTTGACCTGTTGTTTATTTAACTTGCATTCTTTCGATAGTTCCTTGATCGTACTGAGGGCCGAGGTAAGTTTTCTCTTGTAGCTTCTAGGAGAGGCCTCATAACGGTGATCGTGTCGTATTGAATAAATTGAAACAGGAGTATTTGGCCTCCTTTTCTGAGGCCTGTCTGTTGAAGTGTTTAAGATGATTGGAACAGGTACCATGTCTCTCGTATTATCCACGTCAATAGTGGTTTCCATATCCACATCAGTTTCAATATACACCGCTGTTTCTGATCTACAGTGGTTTCCATATCAGCCGCGCTTTCTGATTTCTCAAAACTTGCAGCTGCAGTTGCTTCCACTTTCGAAGATAAAACGTTTATTTCTGAAATATATAAAATAGATAACACTTGAAAGTGTACATAGAAAGCTCTTCAATAACATCATTAAATATAGTGATACGTATAAAAAGGCAATAGGCAACATTAAAATGTTACATTTAAAGAAGTATTATTAATAAAATAAAGCGATATAAGAAAATCATCTTTTATTTATGCTTTTCGGAAGAACAGGATCAGCGGGGTATATCCTTGGTGTACTTATTGTGTGTACTTATTACTCTTACTTGTAGGTAGTGCAGGCTTAAATACTGTTGGAACCGCAAGCGCTCTTAAGCGCAACTTGTTGTCGACTCGTCGAAAACAGTCTGGCTTGAAGTGATCAGAACATAGAATGTCATCTTTCGTCGGAAAGAAATTCTGCAACGGTATGCGAGATAACCATTTTTGAAGCTGCACTGAGTTTTTGAGAGGAAATCTGTGCATACACAATAGTCAACATAATTACTGCATGTAATTACATTTTGGAATAGAATTGATTCCGATTATCGCATCAAACTTCATAAGTACTAATAATAATAGTGGTAATGGTAATAATTCTAAAAATCTTAAATCGTATAAGCCGTGCATTTATTTTCTACTAGTTTTACTTACTTGTGAAATATACGATCGCCTTTACTTGTTTTAGGCACATTGCAATAAATACATTTTTTCTGGTGCTTAGGTGCATGAAATAATGTTGGAATGCTTCCCTCTCGTAGTTTCACAGTTCCATTTTCTCTGATAAAGCATTCTTCAGAGAAATGTTCGGAGCACAGTCGCAGATTTTCGAGTGGCTGCTTATTGTTCTGCAGGTTTAGATTTTTCAGCCAAGACTGCAGTTCTTGTGGCCTTTTCGTTGGCAATCTGAATGAAAAGACAAATTTTGTAATAGTTATTTTTGTTCACTCAATTTGTAATTTTCACGACATTACTTCATGCACGGATTAATTATAATATAGATAATGTATTTTATCTCTAAAAATCGTACGACGTGAAAATAAAACTACAAAAAGCAATAAATTATTCAACATAACCAACAATTTAATATCGAGTGATTAATTGCCACTGATTTACATATAATAAATTAGGTACTACTTACCGGTGAAAAGACCTGGGCACACCTTCGCCCTTGTCGCTTTTTCCACAATGTACGCAATTCTTTTTCATTTTCGACAACGAAAAAGTCTACCCGATTACAAGTTACTAACTTTAACAACATTAAGCGATTTTCAACTTTTTACCTGTGTGCAATTTCAAACTCGGCGATTCACGAACGCTCACGACGGCTCCCGATGACGTCCGAAGTGCCCGCTACGGCCAACATGGCGGCCGTTCATATTGCTTCACAAAATTTGGAGTGGGAGTAGGGTATTCACTATCCAGTTATAATATAGATCAGTGACTTCAAAGAGCTGTTGGGAGGAGTGGAAGGGAGGGTGGTGATGGGATCAAGAAGAAGGGAGGGGAGGGAGGAGGAGGAGGAGGAGGAGATAAGGAGAGAAGAGGTGTGGGAAGTAGTGAGGAAGCTTAGAGAGCGAAAAGCGATGGGAAGTGATGGAATTCCAAATGAGGTTTGGAAGTTTGGAGGGGAGGTAGTGAAGGAATGGCTATGGGAGGTGTGCAATAGAGTGTGGAAAGGAGAGGGTTGGCCAGAAGATTGGAGGGAGGGAATTATAGTGCCGATAGGAAAAAAGGGGGAGGGGGAGAGAGTGGGGGACTACAGAGGGGTGACGTTGGCACAAACGACATACAAGGTGTATGCTGCCGTGTTGGCGGAAAGGTTGAGGAAGGAAGTTGAAGGGAAGGGCTTGCTGTCACCGAGTCAGACAGGGTTTAGAAGAGGGGTTGGGACCACGGACAACATTTACGTGCTGAATTACCTGATAAACAGGCAGGTAAATGGGAAGAAAGGGAAGATGGTGGTGATGTTCGTGGACCTGAAGGCAGCCTTTGACTCGGTGGACAGGAGGGTTCTGGTGGAAGCCATGAGGAAAAGGGGAGTAAGGGAGGGATTGGTGGTGAGGTGTAAAGAGCTGCTGGGGGAGACGATATGCAGGGTAAGGGTGGGAGAGGAACTGGGAGAGAGATTTTGGACAGGAAGGGGAGTCAGGCAAGGGTGTCCGTTAAGTCCAATTCTGTCCACCTTGCTGCTGGCGGACATTGACGATGAACTGAAAAGAGGGGGCTGGGGTGGAATAAGGCTGGGAGGGAGGAAGATATATACACTGGCTTATGCGAATGATATAGCGATGTTGGCGGAAAGTGAGGAAGATATGAAAGGAATGATGGGAAAACTGGAGGGGTATTTGGACAGAAAGGGACTGGTATTGAACAGTGAAAAAACGAAAGTAATGAGATGTAGAAAAGGGGGGGGGGAGATGGAAAGAGGTGAGTTGGAGATGGAAGGGTAGGACAATTGAGGAGGTGAGAAAATTCTGCTACTTGGGATATCTAGTAAAATGTAATGGGAGGCAGGACGAACATGTAAGAGAGAGGGCGAGGAGAGGGGCGGCGTTGCTGGGACAAGTATGGGGGATCGGAAAGAGGAGGTTTGGGGGGGATTGGGGTAGGAGATATGGTTGTTTGATAAGTTGATATGTCGGTGATAAGTTACGGAGTGGAAATATGGGGATGGAGGGAAAGAGGGGAAATAGAGAGATTGCAGGAAAGATATTTAAGATGGGTGTTGGGAGTGGAAAGATGTATACCGGGATATATGATTAGGGAGGAGTTGCAAAGGGAGAAACTAAGAGGAAGGGCGGTTATGAGAGCTGCGACGCTTTTTCCCCCGGTCTCGCTATCCGGGGGAGGGCAATCGTGGATTAATCCAAGACGCGACGTCCGATGGAGGTACCGAGATAGCGCGGGCGGAGGCCCGCCGACAATCGTGAATTTTCGCAATAAGATGGGCGCCAGGTGCGATTGCTCGCACCACCGTACTGTACCTAAGCACCAAAGGCTGACGCGATACCTCAGGGCGTAGTCCCTTTTGGGGAGGGAAGTTTCGGAGAGGAGGCGTTACGCAATTAAGCACACACACAAAATATAATAAAACAAGAAGAATCATATATTTGGATAATTAGATTAAATTAGATTAAGTAGAACATAACGTCGGAAGAGACACTCGGGGGTCTCGCGGAAATAAGACGCAATCAAACCAAGGTTCCCGGGACGGTCGCAACGCATGCGACGCAGCGCAATCCCGACGACGAAACCCTCCCGTTAACACAACGCGAGAGCATACGGCCTCGTCTTTTTCCGATATCCCAACGCACAACGCAACGCGGCGCCGACGTGTACGCCGACAATTTCCACAATACGCACTTTACCGAAACGATACGCACTTTACATACACGCGGTACGTCCTTTACATACACGCGATCCGCAACTCAAACGATACGCACTTTACATACACGCGGTACGTCCTTTACATACACGCGATCCGCACATCACATACACGACGCGAACACAATACGCTAACGCTAATTATCGCGGCGAGCTTCGCTCGCCCGCGAGGGTGCTCGGGCCCTCCTGAGTCCCGTATACCACCTCATACAATCTCGACTCGAACCGCGGACGATCCCGCGGGTGTCCGCGCCAAATCCCGCGACTCCTCGCGCCAACGGAGATTTCACGGCCCCGCGCCAATCCCGCCGATTTCACGGTCCCACAACTCGCTCGTCGATTTTCTCACGGGCCCGAGCACTTACACGCAACACTGGCTCGCCCGAGTGCCATCCAAAATACCTTGCCACTCGGGACGAGGATTTTCCGAACTTTATGCGATCGCGACTTTACTCGCGACCGACGCACACATCACGACAACCCAACGTACATACAAAACGGACACGCCACGCGACTGTCGGCCGGGGCGGTATTTCCGGGGGGGAAGGCCTAACTGATCTCACTTACGCGAAGATCCGCTCTCGGTGAGGCCCCGGCAGGAACACAATACTTTCCCCCTCGAGGTACTTAGAGCGCGAGGTAACGAAGGCGCTCGGTTTTTCGGCGAGAGGTATCTTCCAATTCCGAGGTAATTACGCGACGGGGCCAGCACTTCGAGCGAATCTTCCACCGCGCGGGGACGCCAGAATGGTGACCTTACATTAACGGCGCGATGTCCTCTCGGGTCCGGGCCTCTCGGGATTCGGGAGATGCGTTCCCGCTGCTGGTCGGCACGACAGTGTGGAAACGACGGTCCGCCGGGAACATGTCGGCTCCCCGCGCCTGCGCCTATGGGCCCGCGGGCGTCCGCCAATCATAGCGCGCTCCCTTATGCCCAGCGCCGCTCCTTCCTACGGCGCGGTGGGAACTAGGCCCGCTTCAGCGCGGCCTTTTTCAATCCGGCTGTCCAGGCCGCGATTGATTAAGTCGGCTTCGCGTGAACCAAGCTGGCCGGGCTATGGTTACGCTCGCCGTCGATCCTCTGGGATGTCGGCCACAGGGTTGTGCACATTCCCCCAGGCCGTTCTCGGCGCCCTGGCCTTCGTGGCACCACGTCCTGTCATCCCCCGGGATTCGTCGCCTCTCGAGCGCAGCGGCGGTGGAGCTAGGGGCCGCTTCTCCCACTGCGGCGCGGGGCCCTGCGCCTGCGGGGAGGTCCGGACACGACCCGAACGCCGACCGCGTCCCCCAGTTGCCTCCACGACGATCGCCTCCGTATATCCCTCGTGGCGACTCATGGTCGTTACAAAGTGCTCCAAGTCACCACCGGCAATCCCCTTAAAGAAAGCTTAACAACTAATAATTAATACGCAATGGCCCTCCCCCTCGCGCCCAGCGAGGACGCACCCCCGAATTCCCCTCGGCCGAGCCCGTCCGGGCGGAGGACGCGACTTGTCACGTCACAACTCCCCCTCCCCAGACGAGCGCCGAGGGGAAAAATCCCGGCCCGGACATCTGACCACCACTCCGGCGTCGGAGCAACTCTGGATCTTTTCGGGAGAGGAGATCAATATCACCTATAGGCCCTGACTAAACCACTACATACTTCTTTTCGCTCAATTATTCCCGGAAACCCGCCACGGACCAGCACCACCGTTCCCCAGCCCCGCCACAACGCCATCCCAAATCCCAGCTGTTCAGCCCCCCCACGCAGATAGTATCCCGAACGCTAATTCTCGCGGCACCGGCATCGGGCGGCGGAAGGAGGGAGGGCGAGGAACACACACAATATTTCTTGTTCCAAACCTGTATTCAACCATCAATCACAGGAGGTGAGATAGGATTACAAAGGTCTTACAAAGAAACATATATTTTTCGTGAGGTATCCTGAGGTATCTATCGTCGCTGATCGCGGCCCCTCTCGCGATCGCGGCTCCTCGTTCGATCGCGGCGCTCCATCAGGTCGCGGGGTCCTCTGGGGGCCGTGTAGGGCTGGGTCCTCCGGTATATCCGGGCTGCAGCGATGACACTGCCGCAGAGTGACGCCACCCTCCCCGCATCCATAGCAGAACTCTTGCCTGGGGAGAGGGCAATCCATGTAGGCGTGTGACTCGGAGCGGCAATTGTAGCAGACCCTTTGCCTACGGCTCCGGGCCTCCGGCAGGGGCGCTCTTCGCTCGCCCCACCAGCCTTCTGCTGGCTCCACCGTTTGGACCCCCGCGTCTCGTCGCGCGGGGCCACCATCCTGGGTCGCGGCGGCGGCGGTCTCCGGTTGTGCCTGCGCGCCCGTGTCCCTAGTGGACATGCTCTGCTGCACGGCGGCGTTAGCGGTCTCCGGGCGGGCCTGCGTAGTGGCGTCACTGGTGAAAATGTGCACCGCCCGTGTCGTCACAATTCGACCACGCCGGCGCCCGTCGACCCACATGACGGACTGGTACGTCGTCGCCACCTCCTCCAGGTCGCGCCAGAATGTCCGGTCCCACGCCTCAATGCGGTTCAGGATGTCTTTGTGCCGACGCCAGAACTCTCTCAGTAGTGTTCTCTCGAGGCTGGGCGGCATCGCGAGGTAGCTTCTCTACGAGGTATCTAGGGATCGCAAACAGAGGGGTGGTAGGGCTTAAGGTCTTGTACGTGGACTTTCCCGGCGGGCGACCCGTCCGGCTGGGATACTTCGTATACCGCCGGAGAGATCACGCGCTTTATTTTAAGGGGTCCCTGGAACTTCGGCGCCAACTTACCGGCCACACCCTGGGCGGCGGAGGATAACACATGTTGTCGCCGCAACACTAAGTCACCGACACGAAACTTACGCGGCCTTCTTCGCAAATTGTAATGCGCGGCCTGCCGCTGGTTTGCCTGGTCGAGGTTTTCCGCCACCCACTCCCGGATGGCACGCAACTGCCTCATACATTGCGACCATTCCTCGGGGTCTCGCGCCTCGACCTCGGCTGGCCCACCCACCTGATCGCGCAATGAACCGGGCGGTGCTAACTCGCGCCCGAAATTCAGAAAGGCGGGAGAGGTACCCAACGACAATTGGAATGCGGTGTTGTACGCAAAGCGGAAATGCGGCAGATGAAGGTCCCACTCCCTATGCTCTTCTCAATAAAAGCTACTATCATGGTCTTTAATACTCGATTGACCCTTTCGACCGGGTTGGCTTGAGGGTGATAAGGAGGTACCGTCGTGTGCGTGAGGCCATGCTCTTCCGCGAAGCCCTTCATGACGCGATTAATGAATTCCGTCCCATTATCGGTCAGAAGCACTTTCGGTGTACCCCACCGAGACACGACTAACTCCTCGAGAGCCTCCCGAATCTTCGGCCCCGTGGCCGCCCGCAACGCTTTAATTTCTATCCACTTCGTGAACAGATCCTGAATTACTAATAGATATTGATAGCCGGCTTTACTACGCGGTAACGGTCCCACGATATCTGCGGCAATCGCGGTCCACGGTCCTTCTATCACCCGACGTCCCATCCAGCCCTCCGGACCCGCCTATTCTACCTTTGTTCTCTGGCAGGTGTCACACGTCCGTATATACCTCGTTACCTCTCGAAACATGTTCGGCCAATAATACGCGACGGCAAGACGCTGGTAGGTCTTTTCGATACCTAAATGTCCGGCCTGAGGGGCGTCATGCGATTCTCTAAGGGCCTGCAAACGCTGTTCTCGCGGCAATACTAATTTCCATCTATCGAGGTCCTCAACAATGTCGGAAATGACCGGTCTCGGCCGCAAGAAATACAACTGACCGTCGACGATCCTCCAATGCGCGAATCTCTTCGGATCGGTGGCCACCTCCTGAAACCGTTTCCTATACCAAGCGTCGGTGGTATCTCCGCATTCCGCCTATCTCCGCGACGGCACTCACGAGTCCCTCCTCCCCGCTCTCATACATACGCGACAACGCGTCCGGCACGTGGTGTAGGGCTCCCTTCCTATACTCGACCGTGTAATCATACTCCAGCAACTCTAAAGCCCATCGAGCTAACCGACCCGTCGGATTCTTTAGGTTGTGGAGCCATCTCAAACTGCTATGGTCGGTGACCACCGTGAATTTATACCCCTCTAGATACGGTCGAAATTTCTGGATAGCCCAGACCACGGCCAAGCATTCCTGCTCTGTTACGGAATACCTTGTCTCGGGGTCGGATAAGACGCGACTGGCATATGCGATCACGCGCTCCTCGCCCTCTAACCGTTGCGTCAAAACGGCCCCCAACCCAACGGAACTTGCGTCGGTTTGCAGCACAAACGGTTCCTCGAAGTTCGGACATGCAAGAACGGGGGCGGACATTAGGCTCTCGCGGATACTTTCGAAGGCGCGACTCTGCTCATCCCCCCACTCCCAGCGCCTGCCCTTTTTTAAAAGGCGATTCAGCGGCTCGCTAAGGGTGGCGAACTGTGGTATGAATCTGCGATACCACGACGACATACCTAAAAAACGACGCAACTGTCGGAGGTTTCGGGGAGCCGGATATTCCATAATCGGTTTTGTTTTCTCGGGATCGACCGATAAGCCCCCCCTCTCCACGACGAATCCCAGGTACCGTACTTGGGAGCGGCAGAACTCGCACTTCTCTAAATTAATGGTAAGACCGGCTTTCGAGATCTTGTCTAATACGCGTTTTAACCACTCGAGGTGTTCTTCAAACGATTCGGTCGCGATAATTATATCGTCGAGATAATTAAACACGAATGGCTCCATTTCCGGACCAATTAAACTATCCAGTAACCGCTGGAAAGTAGCCGGCGCTCCGGTCAACCCGTAGGGCATTCGAACAAAGTGGTAATGTCCTTTACCCGGAACGCTGAACGCTGTGATTTCGCGACTATCGTGGCTTAGAGGTATCTGAAAGTATGCCTGACTTAGGTCTATCGTCGAAATGTACTTAGCCGAACGTAATTTATTTAAAATACCATCCATAGGCGGTATTGGATACGCGTCCTTTTTCGAGATTTTATTCACTCCGCGAAAATCTAAACAAAACCGGTACTTGCCATTCGATTTCTTGACCATTACGATCGGGTTCGACCACTGACTGGACGAGGGTTCTATAATTCCGGCTTTTAACATTTTATCGACCTCCGTGCGAATAGCCTCCTGGACCTTTGGCGATACTAAATAGCAGCGTTGCTTAATTGGGGGGTGGCCCCCCACCTCAATTTTGTGCTCTGTTAAATCGGTCAGTCCCGGATTCTCCGGTGGGGTCGCGATTGTCCGTAAAAAATTTTTCAATCGGCGTTTTTGATCCGACGTCAGCTCGGCCAACCCACAACACGCGCGCGGAGTCGCGTCCGAGTGGAAGCGATAACGAGTTCGCGGCTTATCCGCAAAATACCATTCCGACTTAGCGAAGTCTAACGCAATTCCGAATCTAATCAAAAAGTCCATTCCGATGATGCAGGGCACCGCCAAATCGGGTAATAGTCCGACGGAAATCTTAAAGCTTCGGTCCTTTAAGCGTATCGGTAAATAAACTTCGCTCCGAATCGCGGCTAGTTGCCCGTTGGCCATACGGATTCGCGTTCCCCCCCCCCCGCACTCCGCTGTATACCTAATCTTTGTATAGCCTCCATTCCCTCACGGCCGATAAGGGTACGGCTCGATCCGGAATCTACGAGGGCCAATATAGGGCACCCGCCCACGCGAATCTTGAGGTATTGCAACAGAGGTAGCTCAGACGGCTCGAAGGTAACGTTTGATTCCGGTAACGCTTTCGCAGAGGTATCCGCGGTTCGGGCCTCGTTCTCGAAACCTGGGGCCGTAGGGACCCGTCCTACGAACTCCCTTCCGCGTTTCCCGAACACGATGGGCAGGTTCTCGACGTAAATCCGCGCTTCCCGCAACGATAACAGTGCATTTGTCGGGCTTCTCTGCATTCGCGTGCCCGATGTCCGATTTTCTCGCAGTTCCAGCATTTCATTCCGGAATCGCCGGTATTTCCCCCGGGCGCGGTCTGAGCGGATGGCGTGCCTGCAGTCGCGGTGGTTGCTATCGCGGCGGTAGTCGCCGCGGCCTTCGGAGCCTTTTTGCGTTGGCCCGCCTTTCGATTCACGGATTCCCCTACTGCGACCGTACCCGGAGTCCTACTTTTCCCCTTTGGAGCATGGTACGCGAGGTCCGGAAAGATCGACTGTTCCGGTGGTAGCGGCGGTCGGTAATTCTGGTCCGCGAGAAAACTCCGCTCCACCCGCGTGGCCAGATCTTCCAGCATATGAAAATCCGTAAATTCGAATCGCCGAATCGCGATTTGTAGTCGCGGCAACAGGTTACGATGCGCGAGGGTGAGCTGTTCCGCCAAGGTCCAAGGAGGGTTCATTCGACCAAACAGAGCGCGTAGACACGTCAGGTAATCTGCGGCGGACTCGTGTTCTCCCTGTGTACGGCGGAGGACTTCCTCTCGCAGCGTGTATTGATAATCTGGATCCCCGAACCTAGCTCTCCACGCGGCCTCAAAGTCTCGCCAATCGCGCCAATTTTTACTCTCTAAACGCACCCAATATAGCGCGGTTCCCGACAAATACAAAGGCAAGCACTTAAAGAGGTCGGCGTCCTCAATAGGGATTATCGCGCGGGCCTCTTGAATACGCGTCAAAAAGGCTTCCGCGTCGCTACCGCGTTTTCCCAAAAAATGTAAGTCCCATTTGCGCATTAAATTATAGGCCTCTGACCCCCGAGTAGATCGCCTCTCGGTCGAGGGCGGCCCATACCACACACGGGGGTTCGGCGCAAGGTAATTCGGGGCTAAAAATTTTCCCGCCTGCGACGCGTTAGGGTCCGGAGGTAACGACCACGCTCCCAATCCCGATTGCGGGTTCCCGCCCACTGGGGGCAGCTGCCGCTGGTCCGACGGCACGGTGCCGGCGTTTTCCGGAATAAGAATATTGCCCGCGATATTGTCCGCGATATTGTCCGAAAATTCCTCCTCGCTCATCGTGGGCGAGGGGGGCGGATCTACCCCCTTTAATCGCGCCTCCTCGTAGCGCACGAGGCGTGCGCGCAGCACCGGTATGATACCGGCAGTCTTCAAATTGCGACTCTCTAATTGCTGAACTATCTGGGCCTTCGACAGCTTTTGGATCCAGCGGTGGGGGGAGTCGCCCACCGGCATCTCGCTACCTCGACGCGATGTTGTACCTCCCTGCGCAATAGGCCGTTATATGGACCGCGGGCTGCCGAGCTTGAGGGATCGAGGTATCTCGCGAACGCGGCTTGACGAGGTAACGATTTTTCGCGCCTTCCTATTTCCCGGAACCCTTCACGCGAACGTCAACATTCACCGACGAAGCTCACGCGGACATCGCACATGCCAGTCACGAAAGACAGAAAAGAAAAAAAAAACAATATCGAAGGTCGAGCTCGGTTTCGAGCGAAAGAAACGCGCACAAACCATGGGCTTTGAAAGACCGATAGGGGTGGGGTATGCCGCGATCACCACATTCCACTCGCGACAAACACTCAGGAATCCGCCGAAAGAAACGCATGAAAAACACGGGCCTTCAATAACACGGCAGGCGAACCAAAACAAAGTCAACTCAATAACTCAACCAACCGAAATTCCATACGGAACGCGCTTCGTGTAGCACCGAAATTCCATCAATACAGATCCGAGAATCTTTCGAGAATAATCGGGGCTAATACATGCACACACAGAAAATGACACAGGATTTCACAATTAAATAATTGCGCACGCCAACTCTCCGAATTTCAATTTCTTCGCTACCTTATTCCCTCGTGAAGCGAGGGCCTTATTCTTCTAGCGGAACGTCCGATTTTACAAGCGAGAGGCCCCACGTTGGGCGCCAAAATTCCTTGCGACGCTCTTTCCCCCGGTCTCGCTATCCGGGGGAGGGCAATCGTGGATTAATCCAAGACGCGACGTCCGATGGAGGTACCGAGGTAGCGCGGGCGGAGGCCCGCCGACAATCGTGAATTTTCGCAATAAGATGGGCGCCAGGTGCGATTGTTCGCACCACCGTACTGTACCTAAGCACCAAGGGCTGACGCGATACCTCAGGGCGTAGTCCCTTTCGGGGAGGGAAGTTTCGGAGAGGAGGCGTTACGCAATTAAGCACACACACAAAATATAATAAAACAAGAATCATATATTTGGATAATTAGATTAAATTAGATTAAGTAGAACATAACGTCGGAAGAGAACGCTCGGGGGTCTCGCGGAAATAAGACGCAATCAAACCAAGGTTCCCGGGACGGTCGCAAACTTCTCGCTACGCATGCGACGCAAGCGCAATACCCGACGAATAAACCCTCCCGTTAACACAACGCGAGAGCATGCGGCCTCGCCTTTTCTCGATATCCCAACGCACAACGCAACGCGGCGCCGACGTGTGCGCCGACAATTTCCACGATACGCACTTTACCGAAACGATACGCACTTTACATACACGCGGTACGTCCTTTACATACACGCGATCCGCACATTACATACACGACGCGAACACAATACGCTAACGCTAATTATCGCGAGCTTCGCTCGCCCGCGAGGGTGCTCGGGCCCTCCTGAGTCCCGTATGCCGCCTCATACAACCTCGACTCGAACCGATTCCGCGGGTGTCCGCACCAAATCCCGCGACTCCTCGCGCCGACGGTGATTTCACGGCCCCGCGCCAATCCCGCCGATTTCACGGTCCCACAACTCGCTCGTCGGTTTTCTCACGGGCCCGAGCACTTACACGCAACAATGGCTCGCCCGAGTGCCATCCAAAATACCTTGCCACTCGGGACGATTTTCCGAAATTTATGCGATCGCGACTTTACACGCGACCGACGCACACATCACGACAACCCAACGCACATACACAACGGACACGCCACGCGACTGTCGGCCGGGACGGTATTTCCGGGGGGGAAGGCCTAAATAATCTCACTTACGTGAAGATCCGCTCTCGGTGAGGCCCCGGCAGGAACACAATACTTTCCCCCTCGAGGTACTTAGAGCGCGAGGTAAAGAAGGCGCTCGGTTTTTCGGCGAGAGGTATCTTTAAATTCCGAGGTAATTACTACGCGACGGGGCCAGCACTTCGAGCGAATCTTCCACCGCGCGGGGACGCCAGAATGGTGACCTTACATAAACTGCGCGATGTCCTCTCGGGTCCGGGCCTCTCGGAATTCGGGAGATGCGTTCCCGCTGTTGGCTGGCACGACAGTGCGGAAACGACGGTCCGCCGGGAACGTGTCGGCTCCCCGCGCCTGCGCCTATGGGCCCGCGGGCGTCCGCCAATCACAGCGCGCTCCCTTATGCCCAGCGCCGCTCCTTCCTACGGCGCGGTGGGAACTAGGCCCGCTTCAGCGCGGCCTTTTTCAATCCGGCTGTCCAGGCCGCGATTGATTAAGTCGGCTTCGCGTGAACCAAGCTGGCCGGGCTATGGTCACGCTCGCCGTCGATCCTCTGGGATGTCGGCCACAGGGTTGTGCACATTCCCCCAGGCCGTTCTCGGCGCCCTGGCCTTCGTGGCACCACGTCCTGTCATCCCCCGGGATTCGTCGCCTCTCGAGCGCAGCGGCGGTGGAGCGAGGGGCCGCTTCTCCCACTGCGGCGCGGGGCCCTGCGCCTGCGGGGAGGCCCGGACACGACCCGAACGCCGACCGCGTCCCCAGTTGCCTCCACGACGATCGCCTCCGTATATCCCTCGTGGCGACTCATGGTCGTTACAAAGTGCTTCAAGTCACCACCGGCAATCCCCTTAAAGAAAGCTTAACAACTAATAATTAATACGCAATGGCCCTCCCCCTCGCGCCCAGCGAGGACGCACCCCCGAATTCCCCTCGGCCGAGCCCGTCCGGGCGGAGGACGCGACTTGTCACGTCACAATCGATAC